>JAENJI010000048.1:0-24522 GCA_018901935.1 Pugionium cornutum
AAATAGCAACGAAAAAGCTTCCAAGCAATCCAATCTATCCCAAACTGCATGATGCCATGCATTATGCTACACTTAAGCCTTTTCTCTAGGAGCACCAATGATCAGTTTAGATTTATCATTTTAACAAGCTGATCAACTTGACATGTCCGCACTTAATCGTCTTTAACTATTGATTTAGAGCTCAAAATGACATAAGTCCAACGCCCACGTTAACTAGCTCAATTTGCCATATTGTGACAACATTTGAGACTGAAATAGCTACTATAAAGCCTCCAAGTAATCCAGTTTATCCCACACTGCGTGATGCCATGCATTATACTTGACAGTTCCTACTCAAGGAGCACCAATTATCATTTTAGAATGATCATTTTAACTATCTGATCAACTTGACAGTTCCGCACCAAATCATCTTTTACTTTGTATTTAGAGCTCATGATGACATGAATCCAATGCCCACGTTAGCCTAACTCAATTTTTTATATTGTGACAACATTTGCGATTGAAAGGAGCTAGAGAAAGCCTCATTTATAAGCCTTTACTTAAAGAACACCAATGATCAGTTTAGAATTACCATTTTAACATGCCGATCAACTTGACATTCCCGCACTAAATCATCCATAACTTTTGATTTAGAGTTCAAAATGACACGAATCCAAAACCAACGTTAAGGTAGCTCATTTTTCTATATTGTGACAATATTTAAAATCGAAATAGCTATGAGAAAGCCGCCCAGGAATGCAATATATCCCAAACTATGATATCATGCATTATACTTCATTTATAAGCCTTTACTCAAGGAGCACCAATGTCTAGTTTAGAATGATCATTTTAATTGGCCGATCAACTTGACACGTCTACAATAAATCCTCCATATTTTTTTTATTTAGAGGTCAGAATGAGACGAATCCAACATCCATGTTAAGGTAGCTAAATTTTTCGTATTGCGATAAAATTTAAGATCAAAATAGCTATGCAAAGCCTCCAATTAATTCAACCTATCCCAAACTGCATGATGCCATGAATTATACTTATGAGCACCAATGATCAGTTTAGAATGATCATTTTAACTAGCTGATCAACTTGACAAGTTCGCACCAAATCCTCTTTTACTTTATATTTAGAGCTCATGATGACATGAATCCAACGCCCACGTTAAGCTAGAACAATTTTCCATATTGTGACAACATTTGCTGTTTAAAGGAGCTAGAGAAAGCCTCATTTATAAGCCTTTACTTAAAGAACACCAATGATCAGTTTAGAATTATCATTTTAACTTGCCGATCAACTTGACATGTCCGCACTAAATCGTCCATAACTTTTGATTTAGAGTTCAAAATGACATGAATCCAAAACCAACGTTAAGGTAGCTCAGTTTTCTATATTGTGACAATATTTAAATCGAAATGGCTATGAAAAAGCCTCCCAGGAATGCAATCTATCCCAAACTGTGTGATACCATGCATTATGCTTCATTTATAAGCCTTTACTCAAGGAACACAAATGTTTAGTTTAGAATGATCATTTTAACTGGCCGATCGACTTGACATGTCCGCACTAAATCCTCCATATTTTTTTATTTAGAGGTCAGAATGAGACGAATCCAACATCCATGCTAAGGTAGCTCAATTTTTCTTTATTGTGATAATATTTAAATCGAAATAGCTATGAAAAAGCCGTCCAAGAATGTAATCTATCACAAACTGCGTGATGCCTTGCATTATACTTAATTTATAAGCCTTTATTCAAGGAGCACCATTGATAAGTTTAGAATGATCATTTTAACTAACTGATCAACTTGACATGTCCGCACCAAATCATCTTTTAGTTTATCTTTAGAGCTCAAGATGACATGAATTCAACGCCCACGTTAAGCTAGCTCAATTTTCCATATTGTGATAACATTTGAGACTGAAAAAGCTAGACAAAGCCTCAAAGTAATGCAATATATCCCAAAATGCGTGATGCCATACATTATGATTCATTTATAAACCTTTACTTAAGGAGCACCAATGACCAGTTTGGAATAACCATTTTATATGGCCGATCAACCTCACATGTCCGCATTAAATCATCTATAACTTTTGATTTAGAGTTCAAAATGACACGAATTCAACACCAACGTTAAAGTAGCTCAATTTTCTATATTGTGAGAGTATTTAAGATCATTATAGCTATGAAAAAGCCTCCATGTAATCCAATCAATCCCAAACTGTGTGATTCTATAAATTATACGTCATTTATACGCCTTTACTCAATTAACACCAATTATCAGTTTAGAATGATCATTTTACCTAGATGATCAACTTGCCATGTTTGCACTAAATCGCATTTAACTTTTGATATAGAGCTCAAAATGACAGGACTCCAACGCCCACGTTAACCTAGCTCAATTTTCCATATTGTGACAACATGTGAGCCTGAAACAAATACAACCAAGCTTCCAAGTAATCCAATGTATCCCAAACTGTGTGATGTCATGCATTATGCTTCATTTAGAAGGCTTTACTCAAAGTGTACCAATGATCAGTTTAGAATGATCATTTTAACTGAACAATCATCTTGACATGTCCACACTAAATCGTTCATAACTTTTGATTTAGAGTTCAGAGTGACACGAATCCAACCCCTACGTTAAGGTAGCTCAATTTTCTATATTTTTATGAAAATTTAAAACCAAAATAGCTATGAAAAAGCCTTCAAGTAATCCAATCTATCCCAAACTGTGTGATGCCATGCATTACGCTTCATTTGTAATCCTTTGCTACATGAGCACCAATAATCACTTTAGAATGATAAATTTAAGTAGCTAATAAATTTGAATATAAATCGTCTGTAACCTTTGATTTAGAATTCAGAATGGCACGAATCCAACACCCACGTTAAGCTAGCTCAATTTTCTATATTGTGACAAAATTAAATATCGAAAGAGCTATGACAAAGCCTTAAAATAATCCAATCTATCCTAAACTACGTGATGCCATGCATTATGCTTTATTTATAAGCATTTACTCAAGGAGCACCAATGATCAGTTTAGAATGATCATTTTAACTAGGTGATCAACTTGACACGCACTGAATCGTAGTTTTCTTTTTATTTAGAGCTCAAGATGATATGAATCTAACACCCACGTTAATCTAGCTAATTTTTTCATATTGTGACAAAATTTGAGAATAAAAGAGCTAGACAACGCCTCAAAGTAATGCAATCTATCCCAAACTACGTGATGCCATGCATTATGCTTCATTTATAACCTTTACTCAAGGAGCACCAATGAACAATTAAAATAATCATTTTAACTGGCGGATCAACTTGACATGTCCGCACTAAATCGTCTGTAACTTTTGATTTAGAGTTCAAAATGACACGAATCCAACATCCACATTAATCTAGCTCAATTCTATATTGTGATAAAATTTTATATCTAAATGGCTATGACAAAGGATCTAAGTAATCCAAACTATCCCAAAGTGCGTGATGCCATGCTTTATGCTTAATTTATTAGACTTTTTCAAGGAGAACCAATTATGAGTTGAGAATGATCATTTTAACTAGCTGATCAATTTGACATGTCCGGAATAAATCATCTTTCACTTTTTATTTAGAGCTCAAGATGACATGAATCCAACGCCCACGTTAAGCTAGCTCAATTTTCCATATTGTGAAAACATTTGAGACTAAAAAAGCTAGACAAAGCCTCAAAGTAATGTAATCTATCCTCAACTGCGTGATGCCACGCATTATTCTTCATTTATAGGCCTTTACTCAAGGAGTACCAATGATCAGTTAGAATGATCATTTTAACTGCCCGATCGACTTGACATGTCTGCACTGAATCATCTGTAAGTTTTGATTTAGAGTTCAAATTGACACGAATCCAACACCCACGTTAAGCTAGCTAAATTTGTTATACTGTGACAAAGTTTAATACCCAAATAGCCACGACAAAGCCTCCAAGTAGTCCAATCTATCCTAAAATTTGTGATGCTATGCTTTATGCTTAATTTTTAAACCTTTACTCAAGGAATACCAATGATCAGTCAAGAAAGATGATTTTACAAACTGATCAACTTGACATCTCCGCACTAAATCATCTTTTAGTTTCTATATAGAGCTCAAGATGACATGAATCCAACGCCCACGTTAAGCTAGCTTAATTTCCATATTGTGAAAGCATTTGAGATTGAAAGCCTCAATGTAATGCAATATATCGCAGGCGGCGTGATGCGATTCATTATTCCTCATTTATAATCCTTTACTCAAGGAGCACCGATGATCAGTTTAAAGTGATCATTTATATTAGCTGATCAACTTGACATGTCAGCGCTAAATTTTCCGTAACTTCTAATTTAGAGTTCAAAATGACATGAATCCAACACCCACATTAAGGTTGCTCAATTTTCTATATTGTGACAAAATTTAAGATCGAAACAGCTATAAAAAAGCCACTAAGTAAGCCAATCTATCCCAAACTGCGTGATGCTATGCATTATACTTCATTTATATGTCTTTACTCAATGAGCACCATTGATCAGTTTAGAATGATCATTTTAACTATTTGATCAACTTTACATGTCCGCACTAAATTGTCTATAACTTTTGATTGAGAGCTCAAAATGATATGAGTCCAATGCCCACGTTAAACTAGGTCAATTTTCCATATTGTGATGGCATTTGAGACTGAAAGAGCTAAGACAAAGCTTCCAAGTAGTCCAATGTATCCCAAACTGCGTGATTCCATGCATTATGCTTCATTTATACGCCATTACTCAAGGAGCACAAATAATCTGTTTAGATTGATCATTTTAACTGGCTGATCACCTTGTCATGTCTGCACTAAATCGTCCGTAATTTTTGATTTAGAGTTCAGAATGACACAAATCCAATGCCCACGTTAAGCTAACTCAATTTTCTATATTGTGAGAAAATTTAAAACTGAAATAGCTAAGACAAAACCTACACGTAATCTAATCTATTCTAAATTGTCTGATGTCATGCATTATACTGTATGCATTACCCTTTACTCAAGGAGCACCAATGATCAGTTTCGAATGATCATTTTAACTAGTTAATCAACTTGACATGTCCGCATTAAATCGTCTTTAACTTTTTATTTACAACTCAAGATGACATGAATCCAACGCCCACGTTAAATTAGCTCAATTTTCCATATTGTGAAAACATTATAAACGGAAAGAGCTAGACAAAGCATCAAAGTAATGCAATCTATCCCAAACTGCGTAATGCCATGCATTATGCTTCATTTATAAGCCTTTACTCAAGGAACACAAACGACCAGTTTAGAAAGATCATTTTAGCTGCCTGATCAACTTCACATGTCCGCACTAAATCGTCTCTAACTTTTGATTTAGAGTTCAAAATGACACGAATCCAACACCCACGTTAAGGTAGCTAAATTTGCTATATTGTGACAAAGTTTAAGACTGAAATAGCTACAACAAATCCTCCAAATAATCCAATATATCCCAAACAGCATGATGCATTGCGTTTTGGTTAATTTATAAGCCTTTACTCAAGGAGTACTAATGATCACTCGAGAAAGATCATTTTACTTGCTGATCAACTTGATATCTCTGCACTAAAAAATCTTTTAGTTTTTATATAGAGCTCAAGATGACACGAATCCAACCCCCACGTTAAGCCAACTTAATTTTCCATATTGTGACAACATTTGACATTGAAAGAGCTAGACAAAGCCTCGAAGTAATGCAATCTTTTGCAAACTGCGTGATGTGATGCATTATTCTTCATTTATAATCCTTTACTCAAGGAGCACCGATGATCAGTTTAGAGTGATCGTTTATACTAGCTGATCAACTTGACATGTCAGCACTAAATCATCCGTAACTTTTGATTTAGAGTTCAAAATGACATGAATCCAACACCCAAGTTAAGGTAGCTAAATTTTCTGTATTTTGACAAAATTTAAGATTGAAATAGCTATGAAAAAGCCTCTAAGTAATCCAATCTATCCCAAACTACATGATTCTATGCATTATGCTTCATTTATACGCTTTTACTCAATGTGCACCAATGATCAGTTGAGTATGATCATTTTAACTAGTTGATCAGCTTGACATGTCCATATTAAATAATCTATAACTTTTGATTTAGAGGTCAAAATGACATGAGTCTATTGCCCACGTTAAGCTAGCTCAATTTTTTCATAGAAAGAGCTAAGAAAAAGCTTCCAAGTAGTCCAATGTATCCCAAACTGTGTGATGCCATGCATTATACTGCATTAATAACCCTTTATTCAAGGAGCACCAATGATCAGTTTAGAATAATCATTTAAACTAGCTGATCAACTTGACATGTCCAAATTAAATCGTCTTTAACTTTTTATTTACAGCTCAGGATGACATGAATCCAACGCCCATGTTAAGTTAGCTCAATTTTTCATATTGTGAAAACATTTTCAACAGAAAGAGCTAGACAGTCCATCAAAGTAATGCAATCTATCCAAAACTGCGTAATGCCATGCCTTATGCTTCATTTATAAGCCTTTACTCAAGGAACACAAATTACCAATTTAAAATAATAATTTTAACAGGCCGATCAACTTAATATGTCCGCAATACATTGTCCATATTTTTTTGTTTAGAGGTCAGAATGATACGAATCCAACACCCACGTTAAGCTAGTTTAATTTTTCGTATTGTGTTAAAATTTAATATCAAAATAGCTTTGCAAAGCCTCCAATTAATTCAATGTATCCCCAACTACGTGATTGATGAGGACATCAGGTCGTACATCCAGCCAGGACACCAGACTGGCCGACCAGGAAGCTTGCCTGAGACAGCCGGACCATCTGGCACGCCTGCCGGCCCAAGCAGTACCGCCGGACCCTCGACCACAAGGACTAGAGCAACCAGCATTGCCGGCGGAGAGGCCCAAGCTTCCGGCCCACTTGGTGGCGACGTGGATGACACCGCCGGTCCTGAAGGTGATGCCGCCAACTCCGGGATCAACTTGGCCGGTCCTGAAGGCATTCCGGCCAGTACCTCGCACAATCCAACCGGTACAGCCGATCCAGCCGAGTACACGCGCATTTCCACTTCTACACAAGAAGACTCGGACCAAATGAGCTACCAGCTCTAGGACATGCTCCTAGAGGAAGTCTCTACACCAGTGGTACCTCAAGGAGCAATGACAAGAAGCAGATCAAGGGTACTCTTCCACAAATTCAGCTTATGGGTCGACAAGCTCCTAGAGGAAGATCGACTAAGGACAATGGGCCAAAAGTGCAAGGAAGAGTCCAATGGCTTCTCAACAACACAAGGGACATCAGAGACTTGGGCTTTAGTGGTAAGAGAGGTCAGGGCCCAAGGATTCTTAACCCTACTCCAAGTCGAAGACTAGGAGCAAGGCGTGTGCATGCCACAAGGACGACCACCTTCCATTTCTTGGCCATGAGGTAAGTTAAGGTAAGTTTCAATTCGAATATATGCCTCTTTCTGTTTTTCAGGGTAGGATCTAGAATATTTACTTTTATTGAGTCAAAGACATTTTAGGAATAGGTCCTTTTTCAATTATACACTTTTGTATCTTTTCTTTTTCTGCACTTTTGTAAGTTTTCCTTTTCTTATTTGAGTCGACCCTAGAAAGTCAAGCTGTCGAGCATATTAATAAGGCTCTTTCCAGCATTCTAGTTCGACAACCTTTTTGATATTAATAAAGATAGAACTTTTTTTCCCAACAAGTTTTCTCTCAAGAATCTTGTGCGCTTAGAATCTAGTTGAGACCAGCCCTCCTAGCTCTAAGTTTGTGATTTATCACGAGGTTCATCACCCCTCGTGTGGTTCACTTCACCTTTCCATCAAATACCAACCGAAAAACCCCTATCCAAGAAGTCTAAGGTCGAGTTTCTCACTTAAACTTCTCCAAACAGCCCACGCGCATACATCCTTGAATCAAGGCTTCTATCATTTTGGTATCAGAGCTTAAAGCTCCTAAACCAGGTTGTTTCTATCCTTTAGCTTGTTTTGTTTTTAGTTCTTGCATTAGTTTAAGTCGCATTCAAGAAAAAATCAAAAAAATAACATCAAACTCCAAACCGAGTGCATCTAGCCTTCTACGTGTATCACTAGGGTTTAGATTCACTTTTGCATTACCATTCACGTTTTCCTTTTTGTTTAAATCATATTTCCTTTATTTTTAAGTTAAATTAAAAATAAAATAAAAAGAAAATAGGAAAAATACCAAAGGAATTCGAATTGGACAGCTAGCACAAGTTGTCAAGAAAGTTTCCTTTTTTTCAAATCTTCATATTTTTGAATTTCCAATTCTCAGATTTTTTTTTTTTTTTTGCAAATTTTCGAATCCTTATAAAAAGAAAACCCTCCAAATAATTTAGGAGCATCCTAACTTGTCTTCTTTCTTTGTAGCACGCAATGGCAGAAGAAAATAGAGAAGCAACCGAAGCCATGATGGCCATGTTCACCACTCTCCAAACACAACTCGCATCAATAGGCGAGAGGTTGGAGCACGTGGAAAGACCGGTGAGGTTCCAGGCCATAAGTCACGTGAGAGCTGAGCAAGACCATCCTGAGGGTCCTGAGCACCTTAGGACACTGCACGAACAGGAGGAACCCCAGCTAGATGGAGATGAGGACACACAACCTCATAACTATCACCATAGGCCGAGAGGACCTCCACGGCAACCAGAGGCAGAAGATGATGGCTTTGAGCCATATGGTCTTCACCAGAGACCAAGAATGCCTCCTAGACATCATGAGGATGGAGATGAACACGCTTATAACCGGGTAACTCATCCTGATGTTAAGCTAACTCCTCCAAGTTTTGCAGGAAAAGTAGTCCCCCGAGGCTTACCTAGATTGGGAGAGAAGAATGGATCATATCTTTGATCATTACAAATAACCAGGACCTAGGAGAGTCTCAATGGTAGTAGAACAACTCACGGACAATGCCCTCATCTGGTGGGATCGTGAGGTATCTGACAGAAGGAGGAAGAGAATGAGGCCCATAGACTCATGGGTCGACATGAAAGACCTCATGCGACAAAGGTTTGTTCCACCTTACTTTCATAGAGACTTGCAACGTCGTTTTCGTAATCTTAAGCAGGGTACCAGATCAGTAGAGGAGTACTATGAAGAGTTCGAGAAGCTAAGGAACAGATTGGAGCTCAATGATGATGAAGAAGCATTGATGGCACAATTCTTGGATGGACTCCAAGAGAGAATCAGCCGCAAGGTGGAAAGGCAAATCTACAATGACTTCAAAGACTTGTTCCACCTATCTTTCCAGGCTGAGCAGCACATCAAACGTAAGAGCCAAGACATCCGCAGCAAGCCTAAGACACCTTGGGAACCAAGCAACATGCCCAAGCCCGTAGACAAAGGCAAGAGCATAGAGATCGAGTCAAGGTTCAAGAGCAAGCCTCCTGAACCCACCCATGACCAGAGAGAGCCTGGTAAGTCTTCTAACCCTCAAAGATCACGTGACATCACTTGTTTCAAGTGTAGGGGTCGTGGAAACATCTCAAGGGAGTGCCCAAACAACCGAGTCATGTTGATTACGGAGGCTGGAGAATATGAGTCCCAAGATGAAGAGGACTATGAACCAGAAGAGGAATATGGTGACATTGAGTACCCTCAGTGCAATGGTGGATCCTTCAGAGACCATCCAAAGGGAGAACATCTTCCACAGCCGTTGCACCATCAAGGGCAAGGTATGTAACCCAATCATAGATGGTGGTTCTTGCACTAACGTTGCTAGTGCTATTGACATAGGAAAATCAAATAATACCTATCTTGACCTACAAGGCAAGTGTGAGCACGAAAATTTAGTTTGAATAACAAGGGAAAAGAAAAAGGAGAGAGTTATTATTAACCACATGGTTAAAATGGTTAAATAGAGCTTTGGGAGAAGAATCAAGGTGAAAAGGACATGTCCATGCTGCACACAGTCTTGGTAACCACACCAAACAGTCATGCCTGCTGCACACAATCTTGGTAAGCACACCAAACGTTCATAAGACAGTTTGCAGGTCTTCCCCTCTCTTCTCATTGGTTGTTGACAAGCTCCTCCTCTATTCAAGCTCATCCACAAGTTTGAATTCGTTTTCCTTTGTGTTCACATTGTAAATACTCTATAAAAGGGCTGTAAAGATTCAATGTATGATAGAACTCTTAGGAGATTCTTCTCCATAAGTCTAAGACATTTCTCATTTTCTCATACTTCTCTTTGAGTTTCCAGATTCAACTATTCACATTTCTCCTCTCTAATCTCAATATTCTTTCATGGTATCAGAGAATAAGATCATTCTCTCATCTTTTCTACTCAAATCTCTCAGTTTCTAATCTAAAATTCTGTCAAAAATCTCTCAGCCTTTAAACTAAAACTCACAGGTTTATTCAACCATAAAAGCTGCTTCCTTTGAGCTCTATAAAGCCTAACAATGGAGGATACAGTTCAAATCAGTTCCAGCCTGAAACCTATGGTGATAACAGTAGTTCTCAAAGGCTTGAACTACACATTATGGTCAAGAACCATCAAGACAGCCATTTGTGGCAAAGGACTTTGGAATCACATCTTGGAGGATAATACTCCATCTATAGATGATCCAAAGGAGAAGAAGGATGAGGCAACAAGAAAAGAAGAAGCTAGGTGGTTCCAAGAAGATCAATCAGTCCTTAGATTCCTCCAAAATTCATTGGACCCAACCATTCTTGAAGCTTATTCTCATTGTGAAACCTCCAAGTCTCTTTGGGAGACTCTCAAGAGGGTGTATGAGGATGTTTCAAACCTCAGCCGTGTGTATGAGGTTAAGAAGACTCTCAATGATCTACACCAAGAGGATATGGAGTTCACAAAATTCCTAGGAAAGTTCCAGTCAACATGGTCCGAGCTTGACATGTTGAGACCAAGTTCTATGGATCCAAAGGTGCTTAATGAAAGGAAGGAACAAGACAAGATATTTGGGCTCCTTCTCAACCTCAATCCAGCCTTTAAGGATGTGGTTAAGTCCATCCTGAGAGAGCCAAAACTCCCTGATTTTGAAGAGGTGTGCTCACGGATTCAAAAGGAGCAAGGCAACATTAGTTTGTTTAGTGGTAAAGGAGAACTAGTCATGGTGATGAGGACATCAGGTCGTACATCCAGCCAGGAGACCAGACTGGCCGACCAGGAAGCTTGCCCGAGACAGCAGGACCATCTGGCGCGCCTGCCGGACCAGACAGTACCGCCGGACCTCGACCTATAGGACCAGACCGGTCAACATCGCCGGCGGAGAGGCCCAAGCTTCCGGCACACTTGGTGGGGACGTGAATGACACCGCCGGTCCCCCTGATGACACCGCCAACTCCGGGATCAACTTGGCCGGTCCTGAAGTCATTCCGGCCAGTACCGCGCACAATCCAGCCGGTACAGGCCATCCAGCCGAGTACACGCACACTTCCACTTCTACACAAGAGGACTCGGACCAAATGAGCTACCAGCTCCAGGACATGCAATTAGAGGAAGTATCTACACCAGTGGTACCTCCAGGAGCAATGACAAGAAGCAGATCAAGAGCACTCTTCCACAAATTCAGCTTATGGGTCGACAAGCTTCTAGAGGATGAGCAGCTAAGGACAATGGGCCAGAAGAGCAAATTAGAGTCCAAAGGCTTCTCAACAACACAAGGAACATCAGAGACTTGGGCTTTAGTGGCAAGAGAGGTCAGGGCCCAAAGATATTTAACCCTACTCCAAGTCGAAGACTAGGAGCAAGGCGCGTGCATGCCACAAGGACGGCCACCTTCCATTTCTTGGCCGTGAGGTGAGTTAAGGTAAGTTTACATTCGAATATATGCCTCTTTCTGTTTTGCAGGGTAGGATCTAGTTGCTTTACATTTTTGAGTCAAGAACATTTTAGGAATAGGTCCTTTTTCGGTTATGCACTTTTGTATCTTTTCCTTTTGTGCACTTTTGTAAACTTTCCTTTTTCTTTATTTGTGTCGACCCTAGAAGGTCAAGCTGTCGAGCATATTAATAAGGCTCCTTCCAGCATTGTAGTTTGACAACCTTTTTGCTAATTAATAAAGATCGGATTTTCTTTACAAGTTGTTCTCTCAAAGAAGCTTGTGCGCTTAGAACCTAGTTGAGACCAGCCCTCCTAGCTCTAAGTTTGTGATTTATCACGAGGTTCATCACCCCTCGTGTGGTTCACTTCACCCTTCCATCTTTTACCAACCAGAAATCCCCTATCCAGAAGCCTAAGGTTGAGTTTCTCACCTAATCTTCTACAAACAGCCCACGCGCATACATCCTTGAATCAAGGCTTGTATCATTTTGGTATCAGAGCTTAAAGCTCCTAAACCAGGTTGTTTCTATCCTTTTGCTTGTTTTGTTTTGTGTTCTTGCATTAGTTTAAGTCGCATTCAAGAAAAATCAAAAAAATTACCTCAAACTCCAAACCGAGTGCATCTAGCCTCCTACGTGTATCACTAGGGTTTAGATTCACTTTTTGCATTGCATACACGTTTTCCTTTTTGTTTAAGTCATATTTCCTTATTTTTAAGTCTAATTAAAAAGAAAAGAAAAAGAAAATAGAAAAGATACTAAAAGAATTCGAATTGGACAGCTAGCACAAGTTGTCTAGGAAGTTTCCTTTTTTTCGAATTTCCTTTCTTTAGAATTTTTCCTTTTTGCATTTTTTCAAACCACATATAAAAAGAAAACTCTCCTAATAATTTAGGAGCACCCTAATTGTCTTCTTTCTTTGTAGCACACATGGGAGAAGAGAATAGAGACGCAGCTGAAGCCATGATGGCCATGTTCACCACACTCCAAACACAACTCGCATCCATAGGCGAGAGGTTGGAGCGCGTGGAGAGACCAGTAAGATTCCAGGCCATAAGGCACGTGAGAGCTGAGCCAGATCGTCCTGAGGGTCCTGAGTACCTTAGGACACGGCACGAACAGGAGGAACCCCAGCCAGATGGAGATGAGGACACGCAACCTCATAACTATCACCATAGGCCGAGAGGACCTCCACGGCAACCAGAGGCAGAAGATGATGGCTTTGAGCCATATGGTCTTCACCAGAGACCAAGAATGCCTCCTAGACGTCATGAGGATGGAGATGAACACACCTATAACCAAATAGGAAAATCAAATAAGACCTATCTTGTCCTACAAGGCAAGTGTGAGCAATTTAATCATGGATGGAAACGAAATTTCAGTTTGAATAACAAGGGAAAAGGAGAAAAGGAGGGAAGTTATTTTTTTAAATGGTTAATATGGTGATATAGCTGTCTTGGGAGAAGAATCAGAGTGACAAGGACATGTGCATGCTGCACACAGCCTTGGTAACCACACCAAACAGTCATGACTGCTGCACACAGCCTTGGTAACCACACCAAACGGCCATAATCTGTTTGCAGCTTCCCCTCTCTTCCCATTGGTTGTCAACAAGCTCCTCCTCTATTCAAGCTCATCCACAAGTTTAAATTCGTTTTTGTTTTGTGTTCACATTGTAAATCCTCTATAAAAAGGCTGTAAAGACTCAATATATGAATGAACTCTTAGGAGATTATTCTCCAGAAGTCTAAGACATTTCTCATCTTCTCATGCTTTTCTTTGGGTTTCTGGGTTCAATTCTTCACATTTCTCCTCTCTAATCTCAATATTCTTTCATGGTATCAGAGCATAAGATCATTCTCTTATCTTTTCTACTCAAATCTCTCAGTTTCTAATCTAAAATTCTGTCAAAAATCTCTCAGCCTTTAAACTAAAAACTCACAGTTTTATTCAACCATAAAAGCTGCCTCCTTTGAACTCTTCAAAGCCTAACAATGGAGGATACATTTCAAATCAGTTCCAGCCTGAACCCTATGGTGATACCAGTAGTTCTCAAAGGCTTGAACTACATATTATGGTCAAGAACCATCAAGACAGCCATTTGTTCCAAAGGACTTTGGAATCACATCTTGGAGGATAATACTCCATCTATAGACGATCCAAAAGAGAAGAAGGATGAGGCAACAAGAAAAGAAGAAGCTAGGTGGTTCCAAGAAGATCAATCAGTCCTTGGATTCCTCCAAAATTCATTGGACCCATCCATTCTTGAAGCTTATTCACATTGTGAAACCGCCAAGTCTCTTTGGGACACTCTCAAGAGGGTGTATGGGGATGTTTCAAACCTCAGCCGTGTGTATGAGGTTAAGAAGGCTCTCAATGATCTACACCAAGAGGATATGGAGTTCACAAAGTTCCTAGGAAAGTTCCAATCAACATGGTCCGAGCTTGACATGTTGAGACCAAGTTCTATGGATCCAAAGGTGCTTAATGAAAGGAAGGAACAAGACAAGATATTTGGGCTCCTTCTCAACCTAAATTCTGCCTTTAAGGATGTGATTAAGTCCATCCTAAGAGAGCCAAAACTCCCTGATTTCGAAGAGGTGTGCTCAAGGATTCAAAAGGAGCAAGGCAACATTGGTTTGTTTGGTGGAAAAGGAGAACTAGTCATGGCCAACAAAAGCGTGTTTAAGCAAGAGGATAGGAAGAGTGTGATGTGTGAACATTGTAAGAGGAATGGCCACATCAATGACAAGTGCTGGATACTTAATCCTCATCTCAGGCCAAACCGGTTCAAGAATTCCAAAGCTAACATCTCTCAAAACGTTGTGACTGAACCAGCAAGTTCATCCAACCAAGGAGGGAAGCTAGCTATGAATGTATCCATGGAGTATGTTAAGAAGAGTGACTTGGAGGATCTCATCAAGGCCTATGCCTCAAAACTCTCCCCACCAGTATCACACTCTACTCCCATAAATTGCTTGATAAACCGGATCATAAGTTGGTAGTGGATTCGGGTGCTTCTCACCATATGATTAGCAATGCTAGGTTGTTAAAGAACATTGAACCATGTCTAGGACAAGTAACTATAGCTGATGGTAAGAGTATTCCAATTGAAGGAACCGGAAAATTAAGACTATTTCACAAAGAAAGTAATGCTTTCTTTGTACCTAAGTTTAAGTCTAACCTAGTTTCGGTCAAAAGGGCTACTAAAGACATGAATTGCAATGTTACTTTTGGACCTAACAATGTTTACTTTCACGATATTAAGAGTGGTAAGATACTTGGAAGTGGTGGGACTCAAGATGAGCTCTATGTTCTTGAGGACACTCCTCCAAGCAATTCGGATTCCTTAGCTTTCAAATCCTGTGTTTTTGCTAATAAAGATGTCTTATGGCATGCTAGATTAGGACATCCTCATGCTCGTGCTTTAAGCTTAATAATGCCTAATGTTGCTTATGATCACTCAGTTTGTGAGGCTTGTATCCTTGGTAAACATTGTCGTGTTGTTTTCCCTAAATCGTCTACAATTTATGAGCATTGCTTTGATTTAGTACATTCCGATGTTTGGACCTCACCTTGCATGTCTAGAGATAGGAATAAATACTTTGTGACCTTTATAGATGAAAAATCGAAATATACATGGGTTACATTACTTCCATCTAAAGATAGGGTTTATGAGGCATTTATAAACTTTCATAATTATGTTACTAATCAATTCAATGCCAAGATCAAAGTGTTAAGATCAGATAATGGAGGGGAATACACAAGTCAAAGATTCAAAGCTCACTTAAACAAACATGGAATACTACATCAAACTAGCTGCCCACACACCACAACAAAATGGAGTTGCTGAAAGGAAGAACCGACACTTAATGGAAGTAGCAAGATCCATGATGTTTCATACCAATGTTCCTAAAAGTTTTTGGGGAGATGCAGTCTTGGTTGCTTGCTACCTCATCAATCGGATTCCAACCAAAGTCTTGCAAGACATATCCCCATTTGAGGTACTCAATAAAACTAAACCTTCCATTGATCATTTACGTGTATTTGGGTGTGTGTGCTTTGTGTATGTTCCAGGTGATCTAAGAAACAAGTTGGAGGCAAAGAGTATCAAGTGTATGTTCCTTGGATATTCGACAACACAAAAGGGTTATAAGTGCTATGATCCGAGCAACAACAGGACATATGTGTCTAGAGATGTCAAGTTCATAGAAGAACGAAGCTATTATGATCAGAAAGATTGGGAAGGATTGAAGGATCTCTCAAGGTCACCTTCTGATTTGCCTATGAGTTTGAGGTTTCTCTTGGATCATTTGGGAAATGATCTGCTAAAGGATTCAAGACACGAAGAAGCAAGAACCTCAAGTAGTTCACAAGATACCCAAGAGAATGAACAAGGGGTGGTAACTCAAGAACCAACTCCAATCCAAGAAGAACCTGTGGCCCAAAACCAAGAACAAGATGACTTGGAAGTGGGTATAGAGGAACCTATTCACCAAATGGAAGAGGAAATGGTTGTAGAGGAGGCTGCACCACCTGTTCAGGAGCTAAGGAGGAGTACTAGACTTAGGAAAGACCCATCCAATTGGGTAAACACTAGGGTCTTCTACAACAACCAGGCCGTGGCTCATCCCATACAAGCTGTTTGTTCCCTTGACCTCTTGCCATCTAGTCATCAAGCATTCCTTGGAAAGATTGAAAAAAGTCAGATTCCAAAGACTTATGAAGAAGCTAAGAGCAAGAAAGAATGGTTAGATGCAGTAAGAGATGAGAAGGGAGCTATGGAAAGGAATCATACATGGGATATACAAGAACTTCCCAAAGGCAAGAAGGCTGTGAGTTCCAAGTGGGTGTTCACCATCAAGTATAAGAGCAATGGGGACATAGAAAGGTACAAGACACGTCTAGTTGCAAGAGGTTTCACTCAGACATATGGAGAGGACTATACTGATACATTTGCACCGGTGGCTAAGCTACACACTGTAAGGGTTGTTCTTTCACTAGCTACGAATCTGACTTGGGACTTATGGCAAATGGATGTCAAGAACGCATTCCTACAAGGAGAACTTGAAGAGGAAGTGTATATGACTCCACCACCAGGCCTTGAAGATCTTTGCAAAGAGGGACAGGTTCTAAGACTTAGGAAGGCAATATATGGGTTGAAGCAGTCACCAAGGGCCTGGTATCACAAATTAAGCTCCACACTTACTGATAATGGGTTTAGGAAATCCCATTCAGATCATACTTTGTTCACTCGTCAAAACCCCAAAGGAATCGTGGCGGTCTTGGTTTATGTGGATGACCTTATCATCACAGGAGATGATAAGGAAGGAATTCAGTCCACAAAGGCCTTCTTAAGCAGATCATTTGACATCAAGGATCTTGGAGAGTTGAAGTACTTCTTGGGTATTGAAGTGTGTCGGTCTCAGGAAGGGCTCTTTCTATCCCAAAGAAAGTATGCTCTTGATCTGTTGACAGAGACGGGAAAGCTTGGGGCTAAACTGGCCAAAACTCCTCTTGAAGATGGCTACAAGGTCAATGGAAAGGGGGAGAAAGCTAATGAGTTATCTGATGAGTTATCTGATGAGTTATTTAAGGATGTTTCTCAGTATAGGAGACTAGTTGGGAAGCTGATCTACCTCACCCTCACACGACCAGACTTGTGTTTTGCTGTGAATCAAGTGAGTCAACATATGCAAAAACCTACTGTGTATCATTGGAGCATGGTAGAAAGGATCCTTAGATACATCAAAGGATCTCCTGATCAAGGCATATGGATGGGCAAGAATAGGGAACACTGAGATTGTCGGGTATTGTGATGCGGATTGGGCTGGTGATAGGATGGATAGAAAATCAACCACTGGGTATTGCACCTTCATTGGTGGGAACTTAGTCACTTGGAAGACTAAGAAGCAGAAGGTGGTATCATGTTCTAGTGCTGAAGCAGAATATAGGGCTATGAGGAAGCTGACAAATGAAGTAACTTGGCTCAAAGCGCTCTTGAAAGACTTTGGTATTGAACAACCAGGGCCAATTACCTTCCATTGTGATAATCAAGCAGCCATTCACATAGCTTCCAACTCAGTGTTTCACGAGAGGACCAAGCACATAGAGATCGATTGCCATAAGGTTAGGGAGAAAGTTCAAGATGGAACCATTCTGCCATGTTATACAAGGAGTGAAGACCAACTAGCTGACATCTTCACAAAGGCAGCAAGTCTCAAAGTTTGCAAGAACATCTTTGGCAAACTTGGGCTTGTTGATTTATCACATCCATGATCAAAGGTCTCCTAATCCAAGAGCAACACTCTTTTTCCCTTATTAAGGTTTTGTCCCAAGTGGTTTTCTTTAATAAGGTTTTTAATGAGGTGTTGCCTTGGGTTCCCAAGCTTAAGACTTTAGGGTGATTCCAAAGTCTTTAGCTTGAGGGGGAGTATTGACATAAGAAAATCAAATAAGACCTATCTTGTCCTACAAGGCAAGTGTGAGCAATTTAATTCATGGAGAAACAAATTTCAGTTTGAATAACAAGGAAAAGGAGAAAAGAGGAAGTTATTAAATGGTTAAATGGTGATATAGCTGCCTTGGGAGAAGAATCAGAGTGAAGACATGTGCACACAGCCTTGGAAACAAACAGTCATGACTGCACAGCCTTGGTAACACACCAAACATTCTGTTTGCAGCTTTCTTCCCATTGGTTGTCAACAAGCTCCTCCTCTATTCAAGCTCATTCACAAGTTTAAATTCGTTTTTGTTTTGTGTTCACATTGTAAATCCTCTATAAAAAGGCTGTAAAGACTCAATATATGAATGAACTCTTAGGAGATTATTCTCCAGAAGTCTAAGACATTTCTCATCTTCTCATGCTTTTCTTTGGGTTTCTGGGTTCAATTCTTCACATTTCTCCTCTCTAATCTCAATATTCTTTCACACGGCACGAACAGGAGGAACCCCAGCCAGATGGAGATGAGGACACGCAACCTCATAACTATCACCATAGGCCGAGAGGACCTCCACGGCAACCAGAGGCAGAAGATGATGGCTTTGAGCCATATGGTCTTCACCAGAGACCAAGAATGCCTCCTAGACGTCATGAGGATGGAGATGAACACACCTATAACTGGGTAATTCATCCTGATGTTAAACTAACTCCTCCAACTTTTGCAGGAAAAGTAGACCCCGAGGCTTACCTAGATTGGGAGAAGCGAATGGATCATATCTTTGATCACTACAACCAACCAGGACCTAGGAGAGTCTCAATGGCAGTAGCACAACTCACGGACAATGCCCTCATCTGGTGGGATCGTGAGGTATCTGACAGAAGGAGGAAGAGAATGAGGCCCAGACTCATGGGTCGACATGAAAGACCTCATGCGACAAAGGTATGTTCCACCTTACTTTCATAGGATTTGCAACGACGTTTTCGTACTCTTAAGCAGGGTACTAGATCAGTAGAGAGTACTATGAAGAGATCGAGAAGCTAGGGAACAGGCTGGAGCTCAATGATGATGAAGAAGCATTGATGGCACAATTCTTGGATGGACTCCAAGAAAGAATCAGCCGCAAGGTGGAAAGGCAAATCTACAATGACTTCAAATACCTGTTCCACCTATCTGTCCAGGCTGAGCAGCACATCAAACGTAAGAACCAAGACATCCGCAGCAAGCCTAAGACACCTTGGGCACCAAGCAACATGCCTAAAACCGTGGACAAAGGCAAAAGCGTAGAGATCGAGTCAAGGTTCAAGAGCAAGCCTCCTGAACCCACCCGTGACCAGAGAGCCTGGTAAGTCTTCTAACCCTCCAAGATCACGTGACATAACTTGTTTCAAGTGCAGGGGACGTGGACACATCTCAAGAGAGTGCCCAAACAACCGAGTCATGCTGATTACAGAGGCAGGAGAGTATGAGTCCCAAGATGAAGAGGACTATGAGCCAGAAGGAGAGTATGGTGACATTGAGTACCCTGATGTGGGGAAGTGCTGGTCACTAGACGTATCCTCAGTGCAATGGTGGATCCTTCAGAGACCATCCAAAGGGAGAACATCTTCCACAGCCGTTGCACCATCAAGGGCAAGGTATGTAACCTCATCATAGATGGTGGTTCTTGCACTAACGTTGCTAGTGCATATGGTTGATAAGCTAGGTCTAGAGGACACGGCATCCTCGACCATATAGACTGAGATGGCTGATGACAAAGTGGAGCTCAAGATTCATGAGCAAGTCACGCCATTCAGTGTGGGCAAGTACCAAGACCAGGTCGAATGACGTGGTGCCCATGCAAGCTGGCCATCTTCTACTAGGAAGACCATGGCAGTTTGACAAAGAGACCAGGCATGATGGGAACCAATCTATACACCTTCGCATGACAAGAGAAGGTCAGCCTAGCTCCTCTTACACCTGCCCAAGTACATGAGCTACAACTCCAAATGAGTAAGGAAAAGAAACTTGTCAAGTCTAACTTCCTTATTCAACCTAGTCATGTCCGGAGAGCTTTAGCCTCGAAGGACTTAATGTTACTAATGGTTTTCAAGGAAGTGTTGAGTATAGAACAAGGACAGGTAGAGCTACCTCATGAAGTAGCAACACTCCTCAACAAATTCCAGGATGTATTTCCAGAGGAGATACCAGCAGGCTTGCCTCCTTTACGCGGCATAGAACATCAGATTGATCTAGTGCCGGAGCAGCCCTGCCCAACCGGCCAGCCTACCGGATGAGTCCAGAGGAGTCCAAAGAGCTTGAGAAGCAAGTCAAGGAGCTCCTGGAGAAAGGATATGTTCGAGAGAGCCTCAGTCCATGTGATGTACCAGTGCTACTAGTGCCCAAGAAGGATGGGACTTGGCGCATGTGCGTGGACTGCCGAGCAATCAACAACATCACAGTCAAGTATAGGCATCCAATACCACGACTGGATGATATGCTAGATGAGCCCAAGAAGGATGGGACTTGGCGCATGTGTGTGGACTGCCGAGCCATCAACAACATCACAGTCAAGTATAGGCATCCAATACCACGACTGGATGACATGCTAGATGAGCTGAGTGGAGCCACGGTCTTCCCCAAGATAGACCTCAAAAGTGGATACCACCAGGTAAGAATGAAGGAAGGTGATGAGTGGAAAACCGCTTTCAAGACAAAGCAAGGACTCTACGAGTGGACAGTCATGCCATTTGGCTTGACTATTGCCCCAAGCACCTTCATGCGCCTTATGAACCAAGTTCTTAGGGCGTACATCAGTAAGTTTGTAGTAGTTTACTTTTGATGACATCTTGGTTTATAGTAAGTGCCTACGGGAACACCTCACACATCTTGAGATGGTACTTAAAACCCTTCGACAAGAAGAGCTTTATGCCAATCTCAAGAAGTGCACCTTTTGTACTGATAAACTTGTCTTTTTAGGTTTTTTTGTGAGTTCACAGGGCCTACAGCTTGATGAAGAGAAGATTTGAGCCATACAAGAATGGCCAACACCAGGAAACATCAGCCAAGTGAGGAGCTTCCATGGACTGGCCAGCTTCTATAGGAGATTCGTGCCCAACTTCAGCAGTATTGCCTCACCACTGACGGCAGTAGTGAAGAAGAACGTGGATTCAGCTGGGGAGAAGCTCAGGAGAAGGCATTCCAGGCCTTGAAGGACAGCCTGACACACGCACCAGTGCTGGTCCTTCCCGACTTCAACAAGACGTGTGAAGTGGAGTGTGATGCCTCTGGAATAGGCATAGGAGCAGTGCTAACCCAAGGAGGGAGACCAGTGGCATACTTCAGTGAGAAGCTAGGTGGTGCCTCACTGAACTACCCCACTTATGAGGAGCTATGCCCTTGTCCGAGCATTGAGACTTGGCAGCATTACTTGCTGTCCAAGGAGTTGTGATCCACACTGATCACGAGACTCTCAAACACCTCAGAGGGCAAACCAATCTCAAGAGGAGACATGCCAGGTGGATGGAGTTCAGAGACCTTCCACATCATCAAGTACAAGAAGGGCAAAGACAATGTGGTAGCCGATGCACTATCAAGGAGGTTTGCCTTGATATCAACCATGGAGGCAAAGGTCCTAGGATTCGAGCACATCAAGGATCTATACAAGGATGATCCTGACTTTGCTGAGCTACAAGGAGTGTAGCACAGGAGTCATGGCAAATTCTACATCCATGAGGGATTCTTGTTCCGAGAAGAAGGCTGCATACCACAGGATCACTAAGGAGCTTATCATCCGAGAAGCTCATGGAGGAGGACTCATGGGCCACTTTGGTGTCGACAAGACTCTAGCAGTGGTCAAGGAGCACTTCTACTGGCCACACATCAAGAGGACAGTAGAAGCTCATTGTGCAAGATGCATCCCTTGCAAGAAGGCAAAGTCCCGAGTGCAACCTCACGGGTTGTATCTCCCACTGCCCATACCTACACATCCATGGGTGGACATCTCAATGGACTTTGTTCTAGGTCTGTCCAAGATCAACCACAAAGATGCAATCTTTGTAGTGGTGGACAGATTCTCTAAGATGGCACACTTCATTCCATGTGCCAATGTCAATGATGCACACAAACAGCTGAGCTGTTCTTCAGGGAGATAGTATGGCTTCATGGAGTGCCAAGGACCATCGTATCAGATAGGGACACCAAGTTCCTCAGCCATTTATGGAGGACCCTTTGGAGAAAGCTAGGCACGAAGCTACTCTTCTCAACCACTTGCCATCCTCAAACCGATGGCCAAACTGAAGTTGTCAACAGGACCCTATCAACTCTTCTCAGAACAATACTAGGGAAGAACCTAAAGACTTGGGTGGAGTGCCTGCCATTCATTGAGTTCGCCTACAACCGAGCCGTACACTCAGCAACTAAGAAGACCCCATTTGAAGTGGTATACGCTTCAACCCTCTCACCCCATTGGAGCAAACACTGCCACCAGCTGAGATGACCAACCTCAACGGAGCATCCAAAGCAGAGTTCATAAGGAGGTTACACCAGAAGGTAGCAGAGAACTTGGAGAGGACCGGACAGTATGTGACTCATGCCAACAAAGGAAGAAAGGAGGTGATCTTTCAACCAGGCGATTGGGTGTGGCTACACCTACGGCAGGAGAGGTTCCCAAACCTAAGAAGTTCCAAGCTAGCACCAAGAGGAGATGGACCCTTCAGAGTGCTCGAGAGGATCAACAACAACGCCTACCGGATCGAGCTCCAGGTGAGTTTAATGTGTCCAATACGTTCAATGTTACTGACTTGGCCCCTTTCCATGCAGATGATCCAGTTTTGAGGACGAAACCTACTGAAGAGGGAGGGAATGATGAGGACATCAGGTCGTACATCCAGCCAGGAGACCAGACTGGCCGACCAGGAAGCTTGCCCGAGACAGCAGGACCATCTGGCGCGCCTGCCGGACCAGACAGTACCGCCGGACCTTCGACCTATAGGACCAGACCGGTCAACATCGCCGGCGGAGAGGCCCAAGCTTCCGGCACACTTGGTGGGGACGTGAATGACACCGCCGGTCCTCCTGATGACACCGCCGACTCCGGGATCAACTTGGCTGGTCCTGAAGTCATTCCGGCCAGTACCGCGCACAATCCAGCCGGTACAGCCATCCAGCCGAGTACACGCACACTTCCACTTCTACACAAGAGGACTTGGACCAAATGAGCTACCAGCTCCAGGACATGCACTTAGAGGAAGTATCTACACCAGTGGTACCTCCAGGAGCAATGACAAGAAGCAGATCAAGAGCACTCTTCCACAAATTCAGCTTATGGGTCCACAAGCTTCTAGAGGAAGAGCAGCTAAGGACAATGGGCCAGAAGAGCAAATTAGAGTCCAAAGGCTTCTCAAAAACACAAAGAACATCAGAGACTTGGGCTTTAGTGGCAAGAGAGGTCAGGGCCCAAAGATATTTAACCCTACTCCAAGTCGAAGACTAGGAGCAAGGCGCGTGCATGCCACAAGGACGGCCACCTTCCATTTCTTGGCGTGAGGTGAGTTAAGGTAAGTTTACATTCGAATATATGCCTCTTTCTGTTTTGCAGGGTAGGATCTAGTTGCTTTACATTTTTGAGTCAAGAACATTTTAGGAATAGGTCCTTTTTCGGTTATGCACTTTTGTATCTTTTCCTTTTGTGCACTTTGTAAACTTTCCTTTTCTTTATTTGTGTCGACCCTAGAAGGTCAAGCTGTCGAGCATATTAATAAGGCTCCTTCCAGCATTGTAGTTTGACAACCTTTTTGCTAATTAATAAAGATCGGATTTTCTTTACAAGTTGTTCTCTCAAAGAAGCTTGTGCGCTTAGAACCTAGTTGAGACCAGCCCTCCTAGCTCTAAGTTTGTGATTTATCACGAGGTTCATCACCCCTCGTGTGGTTCACTTCACCCTTCCATCGTTTACCAACCAGAAATCCCCTATCCAGAAGCCTAAGGTTGAGTTTCTCACCTAATCTTCTACAAACAGCCCACGCGCATACATCCTTGAATCAAGGCTTGTATCATTTTGGTATCAGAGCTTAAAGCTCCTAAACCAGGTTGTTTCTATCCTTTTGCTTGTTTTGTTTTGTGTTCTTGCATTAGTTTAAGTCGCATTCAAGAAAAATCAAAAAAATTACCTCAAACTCCAAACCGAGTGCATCTAGCCTCCTACGTGTATCACTAGGGTTTAGATTCACTTTTTGCATTGCATACACGTTTTCCTTTTTGTTTAAGTCATATTTCCTTG
>JAENJI010000048.1:24532-42509 GCA_018901935.1 Pugionium cornutum
ATCAAAACTTACGAACGATTTGGTGAAGACGTGTCCAGATGAATGGCCAGTTAAAATGATCATTCTAAACTTATCATTGGTGCTCATTGAGTAAAGTCCAATAATGAAATCATAATGCATGGCATCATGCAATTTCGGATAGATTGGATTACTTAAACGCTTTGTCGTATCTATTTTTATCTCAAAATTTATTACAATATAGAAAATTGAACTATCTTAATGTGGACATTGGATTCGTTATACTCTAAGCTAATAACCAAAAGTTACGGACGATTAAGTACAGACATGTCATGTTGATCAACCAGTTAAAATGATCATTTTAAACTGATCATTGGTGCCCATTAAGTAAAAGCTTATAAATGAAAAATAATGCATGACATCACGCAGTTTTGGATAGTTTGGGTTATTTGCACGCTTTGTCCTATCTATTTTTGTTTCAAATTATGTCTCCAAGTAGAAAATATAACTAGCTTAACATGGGCGTTGGATTCGTGTCATTCTGAGCTATAAATCAAAACTTACAAACGATTTGGTGAAGACATGGCCAGTTGAACGACCAGTAAAACTTATCATTCAAAACTTATCATTGGTGCTGATTGATTAAAGTCCTATAAATAAATCATAATGTATGGTATCACACAGTTTGGGATAGATTGGATTACTTGGACGCTTTTTCGTATCTATTTTTATCTCAAAATTTGTTACAATATAGTGAACTATCTTAACGTGGGGATTGGATTCGTTACATTCTAAGCTAATAAGCAAAAGTTACGGACGATTTAGTGTAGACATGTCAAGTTGATCAACCAGTTAAAATGGTCATTCTAAACTAATCATTGGTCCCCATTGAGTAAAAGCTTATAAATGAAAAGTAATGCATGGCATCACGCAGTTTGGGATAGAGTAGATCACTTGGACGCTTGTCGTATCTATTTATGTCTCAAATATGGTCTCAATAGAGAAAATTGAGCTAAATCAACATGGGCATTGGATTGGTTTCATTCTGAGCTATAAATCAAAAGTTACAGACAATTTACTGCAGACATGTCAAGTTGATCGGCCAGCTATAATGATCATTCTAAACTGATCATTGGTGCTTATTGAGTAAAGGCTTATAAATGAAGCATAATGTATGACATGTCTTAGTTTGCGATAGAATAGATTACTTGGACGCTTTGTCGTATCTATTTTTGACTCAAATTTTGTCTCAATATAGAAAATTGAACTATCTTAACGTGGGCATTGGATTCGTTACATTCTAAGCAATGAAGCAAAAGTTACGGACGATTTAGTGCAGACATGTCAAGTTTATCAACTTGTTAAAATGATCTTTCTAAGCTGATCATTGGTGCCCATTGAGTAAAAGCTTATAAATGAAGAATAATGCATGGCATCACGCCGTTTGGGTTAGAGTGGATTACTTGCACGCTTTTCGTATCTATTTCCATTTCAAATTTTTTACAATATAAAAAATCGATCTAGCTTAACGTGGGCATTGGATTCGTGTCATTCTACACACTAAATAAATACAGACGATTCAGAGTGGACTGCTCAAGTTGATCGGCCAGTTAATATGATCATTCTAAACTGATCATTGTTGCTCATTGAGTAAATGCTTTTAATGAAGCATAATGCATAACATCACACAGTTTTGGATATTTTGGATTACTTGGACGCTTTGTCGTTTCTATTTCTGTCTCAATTTTTGTCTCAATATAATAGATTGAACTAGCTTATCGTGAGCACTGAATTCGTGTCATTATGAGCTACAAATCAAAACTTATGAACGATTTGGTGAAGACATGTCCACTTGATCAGCCAGTTAAAATGATCATTATAAAATGATCATTGGTGCTCATTGAGTAAAGGCCTATAAATAAAGCATAATGCATGGCATCACGCAGTTTGGGATAGATTGGATTACTTGGATACTTTTTTGTATCTATTTCCATCTCAAATTTTGTTACTATATAGAAAATTGAGCAAAATCAACGTGGCCATTGGATTCGTGTCATTCTGAGCTATAAATCAAAAGTTAGGGAAAATTTACTGCAAACATGTCAAGTTGATCGGCCATTTAAAATCATCATTCTAAACTGATAATTGGTGCTCATTGAGTAAGAGCTTATAAATGAATCATAATGCATGACATCTCGCATTTTGGGACCGAATAGATTACTTGAACGCTTTGTTGTATCTATTTTTATCTCAAAATTTGTCTCAATAGAAAAAATTGAACTAGTTTAAAGTGGGCACTGGATTCATGTCATTCTAAGTTATAAATCAAAAGTTACGGACGATTTAGCGCAGACATGTGAAGTTGATAGACAAGTTAAAATGATTATTCTAAAGTGATCATTGGTGCTCATTGAGTAAAAGTTTATAAATGAAGAATAATGCATGGCATCACGTAGTTTGGGATACAATAGATTACTTGGACGCTTTTCCGTATCTAGTTCTGTCTCAAATTTTCTTACAATATAGAAAATTGAACTAAGTTAATGTGGGCATTGGATTCGTGTCATTTTAAGCTGTAAATCGAAAGTTACGAACGATTTAGTGAGGAAATGTCAGCTTGATCGGCCACTTAATATGATTATTCTAAACTGATCACTGGTGCTAGTAAAGGCTTATAAATGAAGCATAATGAATGGCATCACGCAGTTTTGGATAGATTGCATTACTTGGACACTTTTTCATATCTAGTTATGTTATAAATTTAGTCACGATATTGAAAATTGAACTAACTTAACGTGTCCATCTGATTCGTGTCATTCTATGCTATAAATCAAAACTTACGGACGATTTAGTGCAGACATATCAATTTGATCGGCCAGTCAAAATGATCATTTTAAACTGATCATTGGTGCTCATTGAGTAAAAGCTTATAAATGAAGAAAAATGTATGGTATCACGCAATTTGGGATAGACTGGATTACTTGGACGCTTATCGTATCTATTTCCGTCTCAAATGTTTTCACAATACAGAAAATTGAGCTAGCATAACGTGGGCGTTGGATTTGTGTAATTATGCGCTCTAAATAAAAAAAGTTACAAACAATTTAGTGTGGACATTTCAAGTTGGTCGGCCATTTATTATGATCATTCTAAACTAATCATTGGTGCTCATCGAGAAAATGCTTATAAATGAAGCATAATGCATGACATCACGCAGTTGGGGATAGATTGGATTACTTGGATGCTTTGTCGTATCTATTTCTGTCTCAAATTTGGTCTCCATATAGAAAATTGAACTAGCTCAACGTGGGCATTGGATTCGTCTCATTCTGAACTATAAATCAAAAGTTACAAACGATTTAGTGCAAACACATTAAGTTTATCGGCTAGTTAAATGGATCATTCTAAGCCGATCATTGGTGCTCATTTAGTAAAGGCTTATAAATGAAGCATAATGCACGGCATCTCGGAGTTTGGAATAGAATGGATTACTTGGACGCTTTGACGTATCTATTTCGGTCTCAAATTTTGCCTCAATATAGAAAATTGAACTAGCTTAATGTTGGCACTGGATTCTTGTCATTCTGAGTTATAAATCAAGATTTAGAGACGATTTAGTGCAGACATATCAAGTTGATAGGCCAGTTAAAATGATTATTCTCAACTGATCAGTTGTGCTCATTGAGTAAAAGCTTATAAATGAAGAATAATACATGGCATCACATTGTTCGGGATAGAATGGATTACTTGGTTGTTTTATCGTATCTATTTCTGTCTCAAATTCTATCACAATATAGAAAATTGAGCTACCTTAACGCGGGCATTAGATCCATGTCATTTTGAGCTATAAATCAAAAGTTACGGACGATTTTTTGTGGATATGTCATGTTGATTGGCGAGTTAATATGATCATTCTTAATTGACCATTGGTGCTCATTGAGTTAACGCTTATAAATGAAGCATAATGCATGACATTACGCAGTTCTGGATAGATTGGATTACTTGGGCGGTTTGTCGAATCAATTTTAGTCTTAAATTTTATCACAATATAGAAAATTGAGCTAGATTAACGTGGGGATTGGATTCGTGTCATTCTGTGCTCTAAATCAAAAGTTACAGACGATTTAATGTGGACATGTCAAGTTGATCGGCTAGTAAATATGATTATTCTAAACTGATCACTGGTGCTCATTGAGTAAAGGCTTTTAAATGAAGAATAATGCATGGCATCACGCAGCCTTGGATGGATTGAATTACTTGGACACTTTGTCATATCTAGTTCTGTCTCAGATTTTGTCATAATATAGAAAATTGAGCTAGCTTGAAGTGGGCATTGGATTCATGTCATTCTGAGCTATAAATCAAAATTTACGGACGAGTTACTGCAAAAATGTCAAGTTGATCGGCCAGTTAAAATGATCCCAATATAAACTGAGTATTTGTGCTCATTCATGAAAGCTTATAGATAAATAATAATGCATGGCATCACATAGTTTGGGATATACTGGATTACCTGGATGCTTTTTTCGTATCTATTTCTGTCTCAAATTTTGTCCCCATATTTGAAAATGGGGCTCGCTTAACGTGGGCATTGAATTCGTGTCATTATGAGATATAACTCAAAAGTTACTGGTGATTTACTGTGGACATGTCAAGTTGATCGGCCATTTAATATGATCATTCTAAAATGATCATTGCTGCTCATTGAGTAAAGGCTTACAAATGAAGCATAATGAAAGGCATCATGTACTTTGGGATAGATTGGATTACTTTGACGTTTTGTCGTATCTATTTCTCTCTCAAATATTATCTCAATATAGAAAATTGAGCTAAATGAATGTGGTCATTGGATTCGTGTCATTCTGAGCTCTAAATCAAAAGTACGGACGATTTACAGCAGACATGTCGAGTTGCTCGGCCAATAAAAAAAAGTTCATTCTACAAATATCATTGGTGTTTATTGAGTAAAGGCTTATAAATGAAGCATAATGCATGACATATCGCAGCTTGGGATAGAATGGATTACTTGGACGCTTTATCGTATCTATTTTTGTTACAATGTAGAAAATTTAACTATCTTAATGTGGGCATTGGATTCGTTTTATTCTAAGCTAATAAGCAAAAGTAATGAACGATTTACTGCAGACATGTCAAGTTGACCAACCAGTTAAAATGATCATTCTAAACTGATCATTGGCGCCCATTGCGTAAAAGCTTATAAGTGAAAAATAATGCATGGCATCACGCAGTTTCGGATATACAAGATTACTTGGACGATGTCGTACATATTTCCATCTCAAATTTTGTTACAATATAAAAAATTGAGGTAGCTTAACGTGGGCATTGGATTCATGTCATTCTACGCTCTAAATAAATATGGACGATTTAGTGTGGACATGTCAAGTTAATCGGCCAGTTAATATGATCAATCTAAACAGATCATTGCTGCTCATTGAGTAAATGCTTATAAATGAAGCATAATGCATGACATCCGTAGTTTTGAATAGATTGAGTTATTTGGCCGCTTTGTCGTATCTCTTTCTGTCTCAAATTATGTCTCAATATAGAAAATTGAACTAGCTTAACGGGGCATTGGATTCGTGTCATTTTGAGCTATACATCAAAACTTACGAACGATTTGGTGAAGACGTGTCCAGATGAATGGCCAGTTAAAATGATCATTCTAAACTTATCATTGGTGCTCATTGAGTAAAGTCCAATAATGAAATCATAATGCATGGCATCATGCAATTTCGGATAGATTGGATTACTTAAACGCTTTGTCGTATCTATTTTTATCTCAAAATTTATTACAATATAGAAAATTGAACTATCTTAATGTGGACATTGGATTCGTTATACTCTAAGCTAATAACCAAAAGTTACGGACGATTAAGTACAGACATGTCATGTTGATCAACCAGTTAAAATGATCATTTTAAACTGATCATTGGTGCCCATTAAGTAAAAGCTTATAAATGAAAAATAATGCATGGCATCACGCAGTTTTGGATAGTTTGGATTATTTGGACGCTTTGTCTTATCTATTTTTGTTTCAAATTATGTCTCCATGTAGAAAATATAAATAGCTTAACATGGGCATTGGATTCGTGTCATTCTGAGCTATAAATCAAAACTTACGAACGATTTGGTGAAGACGTGCCCAGTTGAACGGCCAGTAAAAATGATCATTCAAAACTTATCATTGGTGCTGATTGATTAAAGTCCTATAAATAAATCATAATGTATGGTATCACACAGTCTGGGATAGATTGGATTACTTGGACGCTTTTTCGTATCTATTTTTATCTCAAAATTTGTTACAATATAGTGAACTATCTTAACGTGGGCATTGGATTCGTTACATTCTAAGCTAATAAGCAAAAGTTACGGACGATTTAGTGTAGACATGTCAAGTTGATCAACCAGTTAAAATGGTCATTCTAAACTAATCATTGGTCCCCACTGAGTAAAAGCTTATAAATGAAAAATAATGCATGGCATCACGCAGTTTGGGATAGAGTAGATCACTTGGACGCTTGTCGTATCTATTTTTGTCTCAAATAGAGAAAATTGAGCTAAATCAACATGGGCTTTGGATTGGTTTCATTCTGAGCTATAAATCAAAAGTTACAGACAATTTACTGCAGACATGTCAAGTTGATCGGCCAGCTAAAATGATCATTCTAAACTGATCATTGGTGCTTATTGAGTAAAGGCTTATAAATGAAGCATAATGTATGACATCTCTTAGTTTGCGATAGAATAGATTACTTGGACGCTTTGTCGTATCTATTTTTGACTCAAATTTTGTCTCAATATAGAAAATTGAACTATCTTAACGTGGGCATTGGATTCGTTACATTCTAAGCAATGAAGCAAAAGTTACGGACGATTTAGTGCAGACATGTCAAGTTTATCAACTTGTTAAAATGATCTTTCTAAGCTGATCATTGGTGCCCATTGAGTAAAAGCTTATAAATGAAGAATAATGCATGGCATCACGCCGTTTGGGTTAGAGTGGATTACTTGCACGCTTTTCGTATCTATTTCCATTTCAAATTTTTTACAATATAAAAAATCGATCTAGCTTAACGTGGGCATTGGATTCGTGTCATTCTACACACTAAATAAATACAGACGATTCAGAGTGGACTGCTCAAGTTGATCGGCCAGTTAATATGATCATTCTAAACTGATCATTGTTGCTCATTGAGTAAATGCTTTTAATGAAGCATAATGCATAACATCACACAGTTTTGGATATTTTGGATTACTTGGACGCTTTGTCGTTTCTATTTCTGTCTCAATTTTTGTCTCAATATAATAGATTGAACTAGCTTATCGTGAGCACTGAATTCGTGTCATTATGAGCTACAAATCAAAACTTATGAACGATTTGGTGAAGACATGTCCACTTGATCAGCCAGTTAAAATGATCATTATAAAATGATCATTGGTGCTCATTGAGTAAAGGCCTAAAAATAAAGCATAATGCATGGCATCACGCAGTTTGGGATAGATTGGATTACTTGGATACTTTTTCGTATCTATTTCCATCTCAAATTTTGTTACTATATAGAAAATTGAGCAAAATCAACGTGGCCATTGGATTCGTGTCATTCTGAGCTATAAATCAAAAGTTAGGGAAAATTTACTGCAAACATGTCAAGTTGATCGGCCATTTAAAATCATCATTCTAAACTGATAATTGGTGCTCATTGAGTAAGAGCTTATAAATGAATCATAATGCATGACATCTCGCATTTTGGGACCGAATAGATTACTTGAACGCTTTGTTGTATCTATTTTTATCTCAAAATTTGTCTCAATAGAAAAAATTGAACTAGTTTAAAGTGGGCACTGGATTCATGTCATTCTAAGTTATAAATCAAAAGTTACGGACGATTTAGCGCAGACATGTGAAGTTGATAGACAAGTTAAAATGATTATTCTAAAGTGATCATTGGTGCTCATTGAGTAAAAGTTTATAAATGAAGAATAATGCATGGCATCACGTAGTTTGGGATACAATAGATTACTTGGACGCTTTTCCGTATCTAGTTCTGTCTCAAATTTTCTTACAATATAGAAAATTGAACTAAGTTAATGTGGGCATTGGATTCGTGTCATTTTAAGCTGTAAATCGAAAGTTACGAACGATTTAGTGAGGAAATGTCAGCTTGATCGGCCACTTAATATGATTATTCTAAACTGATCACTGGTGCTAGTAAAGGCTTATAAATGAAGCATAATGAATGGCATCACGCAGTTTTGGATAGATTGCATTACTTGGACACTTTTTCATATCTAGTTATGTTATAAATTTAGTCACGATATTGAAAATTGAACTAACTTAACGTGTCCATCTGATTCGTGTCATTCTATGCTATAAATCAAAACTTACGGACGATTTAGTGCAGACATATCAATTTGATCGGCCAGTCAAAATGATCATTTTAAACTGATCATTGGTGCTCATTGAGTAAAAGCTTATAAATGAAGAAAAATGTATGGTATCACGCAATTTGGGATAGACTGGATTACTTGGACGCTTATCGTATCTATTTCCGTCTCAAATGTTTTCACAATACAGAAAATTGAGCTAGCATAACGTGGGCGTTGGATTTGTGTAATTATGCGCTCTAAATAAAAAAAGTTACGAACAATTTAGTGTGGACATTTCAAGTTGGTCGGCCATTTATTATGATCATTCTAAACTAATCATTGGTGCTCATCGAGAAAATGCTTATAAATGAAGCATAATGCATGACATCACGCAGTTGGGGATAGATTGGATTACTTGGATGCTTTGTCGTATCTATTTCTGTCTCAAATTTGGTCTCCATATAGAAAATTGAACTAGCTCAACGTGGGCATTGGATTCGTCTCATTCTGAACTATAAATCAAAAGTTACAAACGATTTAGTGCAAACACATTAAGTTTATCGGCTAGTTAAATGGATCATTCTAAGCCGATCATTGGTGCTCATTTAGTAAAGGCTTATAAATGAAGCATAATGCACGGCATCTCGGAGTTTGGAATAGAATGGATTACTTGGACGCTTTGACGTATCTATTTCGGTCTCAAATTTTGCCTCAATATAGAAAATTGAACTAGCTTAATGTTGGCACTGGATTCTTGTCATTCTGAGTTATAAATCAAGATTTAGAGACGATTTAGTGCAGACATATCAAGTTGATAGGCCAGTTAAAATGATTATTCTCAACTGATCAGTTGTGCTCATTGAGTAAAAGCTTATAAATGAAGAATAATACATGGCATCACATTGTTCGGGATAGAATGGATTACTTGGTTGTTTTATCGTATCTATTTCTGTCTCAAATTCTATCACAATATAGAAAATTGAGCTACCTTAACGCGGGCATTAGATCCATGTCATTTTGAGCTATAAATCAAAAGTTACGGACGATTTTTTGTGGATATGTCATGTTGATTGGCGAGTTAATATGATCATTCTTAATTGACCATTGGTGCTCATTGAGTTAACGCTTATAAATGAAGCATAATGCATGACATTACGCAGTTCTGGATAGATTGGATTACTTGGGCGGTTTGTCGAATCAATTTTAGTCTTAAATTTTATCACAATATAGAAAATTGAGCTAGATTAACGTGGGGATTGGATTCGTGTCATTCTGTGCTCTAAATCAAAAGTTACAGACGATTTAATGTGGACATGTCAAGTTGATCGGCTAGTAAATATGATTATTCTAAACTGATCACTGGTGCTCATTGAGTAAAGGCTTTTAAATGAAGAATAATGCATGGCATCACGCAGCCTTGGATGGATTGAATTACTTGGACACTTTGTCATATCTAGTTCTGTCTCAGATTTTGTCATAATATAGAAAATTGAGCTAGCTTGAAGTGGGCATTGGATTCATGTCATTCTGAGCTATAAATCAAAATTTACGGACGAGTTACTGCAAAAATGTCAAGTTGATCGGCCAGTTAAAATGATCCCAATATAAACTGAGTATTTGTGCTCATTCATGAAAGCTTATAGATAAATAATAATGCATGGCATCACATAGTTTGGGATATACTGGATTACCTGGATGCTTTTTTCGTATCTATTTCTGTCTCAAATTTTGTCCCCATATTTGAAAATGGGGCTCGCTTAACGTGGGCATTGAATTCGTGTCATTATGAGATATAACTCAAAAGTTACTGGTGATTTACTGTGGACATGTCAAGTTGATCGGCCATTTAATATGATCATTCTAAAATGATCATTGCTACTCATTGAGTAAAGGCTTACAAATGAAGCATAATGAAAGGCATCATGCAGTTTGGGATAGATTGGATTACTTTGACGTTTTGTCGTATCTATTTCTCTCTCAAATATTATCTCAATATAGAAAATTGAGCTAAATAAATGTGGGCACTGGATTCGTGTCATTCTGAGCTCTAAATCAAAAGTACGGACGATTTACAGCAGACATGTCAAGTTGATCGGCCAATAAAAAAAAAGTTCATTCTAAACTGATCATTGGTGTTTATTGAGTAAAGGCTTATAAATGAAGCATAATGCATGACATCTCGCAGTTTGGGATAGAATGGATTACTTGGACGCTTTATCGTATCTATTTTTGTTACAATATAGAAAATTTAACTATCTTGATGTGGGCATTGGATTCGTTTTATTCTAAACTAATAAGCAAAAGTAACGAACGATTTAGTGCAGACATGTCAAGTTGACCAACCAGTTAAAATGATGATTCTAAACTGATCATTGGTGCCCATTGAGTAAAAGCTTATAAGTGAAAAATAATGCATGGCATCACGCAGTTTCGGATATACGAGATTACTTGGACGATGTCGTACATATTTCCATCTCAAATTTTGTTACAATATAGAAAATTGAGGTAGCTTAACGTGGGCATTGGATTCATGTAATTCTACGCTCTAAATAAATATGGACGATTTAGTGTGGACATGTCAAGTTAATCGGCCAGTTAATATGATCAATCTAAACAGATCATTGCTGCTCATTGAGTAAATGCTTATAAATGAAGCATAATGCATGACATCCGTAGTTTTGAATAGATTGGATTATTTGGCCGCTTTGTCGTATCTCTTTGTGTCTCAAATTATGTCTCAATATAGAAAACTGAACTAGCTTAACGAGTCATTGGATTCGTGTCATTTTGAGCTATAAATCAAAACTTACGAACGATTTGGTGAAGACGTGTCCAGATGAATGGCCAGTTAAAATGATCATTCTAAACTTATCATTGGTGCTCATTGAGTAAAGTCCTATAAAGAAATCATAATGCATGGCATCACGCAACTTCGGATAGATTGGATTACTTAAACGCTTTGTCGTATCTATTTTTATCTCAAAATTTGTTACAATATAGAAAATTGAACTATCTTGATGTGGGCATTGGATTCGTTATACTATAAGCTAATAACCAAAAGTAACGGACGATTAAGTACAGACATGTCATGTTGATCAACCAGTTAAAATGATCATTTTAAACTGATCATTGGTGCCCTATAAGTAAAAGCTTATAAATGAAAAATAATGCATGGCATCACGCAGTTTTGGATAGTTTGGATTATTTGGACACTTTGTCTTATCTATTTTTGTTTCAAATTATGTCTCCATGTAAAAAATATAACTAGCTTAACATGGGCATTGGATTCGTGTCATTCTGAGCTATAAATCAAAATTTACGAACGATTTGGTGAAGACGTGCCCAGTTGAACGGCCAGTAAAAATGATCATTCAAAACTTATCATTGGTGCTGATTGATTAAAGTCATATAAATAAATCATAATGTATGGTATCACACAGTTTGGGATAGATTGGATTACTTGGACGCTTTTTCGTATCTATTTTTATCTCAAAATTTGTTACAATATAGTGAACTATCTTAACGTGGGCATTGGATTCGTTACATTCTAAACTAATAAGCAAAAGTTACGGACGATTTAGTGTAGACATGTCAAGTTGATCAACCAGTTAAAATGGTCATTCTAAACTAATCATTGGTCCCCATTGAGTAAAAGCATATAAATGAAAAATAATGCATGGCATCACGCAGTTTGGGATAGAGTAGATCACTTGGACGCTTGTCGTATCTATTTATGTCTCAAATACGGACTCAATAGAGAAAATTGAGCTAAATCAACATGGGCATTGGATTGGTTTCATTCTGAGCTATAAATCAAAAGTTACGGACAATTTACTGCAGACATGTCAACTTGATCGGCCAGCTAAAATGATCATTCTAAACTGATCATTGGTGCTTATTGAGTAAAGGCTTATAAATGAAGCATAATGTATGACATCTCTTAGTTTGCGATAGAATAGATTACTTGGACGCTTTGTCGTATCTATTTTTGACTCAAATTTTTTCTCAATATAGAAAATTGAACTATCTTAACGTGGGCATTGGATTCGTTACATTCTAAGCTATGAAGCAATAGTTACGGACGATTTAGTGCAGACATGTCAAGTTGATCTTTCTAAGCTGATCATTGGTGCCCATTGAGTAAAAGCTTATAAATGAAGAATAATGCATGGCATCATGCCGTTTGGATTAGAGTGGATTACTTGCACGCTTTTCGTATCTATTTCCGTTTCAAATTTTTTTACAATACAAAAAATCGATCTAGCTTAACGTGGGCATTGGATTCGTGTCATTCTACACACTAAATAAATACAGACGACTTAGAGTGGACTGGTCAAGTTGATCGGCCAGTTAATATGATCATTCTAAACTGATCATTGTTGCTCATTAAGTAAATGCTTTTAATGAAGCATAATGCATAACATCACACAGTTCTGGATATTTTGGATTACTTGGACACTTTGTCGTTTCTATTTCTGTCTCAATTTTTGTCTCAGTATAAAAGATTGAACTAGCTTATCGTGGGCATTGAATTCGTGTCATTATGAGCTACAAATCAAAATTTATGAACAATTTGGTGAAGACATGTCCACTTGATCAGCCAGTTAAAATGATCATTATAAAATGATCATTGGTGCTCATTGAGTAAAGGCCTATAAATAAAGCATAATGCATGGCATCACGCAGTTTGGGATAGATTGGATTACTTGGATACTTTTTCGTATCTATTTCCATCTCGAATTTTGTTACTATATAGAAAATTGAGCAAAATCAACATGGCCATTGGATTCGTGTCATTCTGAGCTATAAATCAAAAGTTAGGGAAAATTTACTGCAAACATGTCAAGTTGATCCGCCATTTAAAATGATCATTCTAAACTGATAACTGGTGTTCATTGAGTAAGAGCTTATAAATGAATCATAATGCATGGCATCTCGCAGTTTGGGATAGAATAGATTACTTGAACGCTTTGTTTTATCTATTTCTATCTCAAATTTTGTCTCAATACAAAAAATTGAACTAGTTTAAAGTGGGCACTAGATTCATGTCATTCTAAGTTATAAATCAAAGGTTACGGACGATTTGGCGCAGACATGTCAAGTTGATAGACATGTTAAAATGATTATTCTAAAGTGATCATTGGAGCTCATTGAGTAAAAGCTTACAAATGAAGAATAATGCATGGCATCACGCAGTTTGGGATAGACTGGATTTCTTGCACGCTTGTCGTATCGATTTCCGTCTCAAATTTTGTTACAATATAGAAAATTGAGCTAGCTTTACGTGGGTATTGGATTCTTGTCATTATATGCTCTTAATAAATATGGACGATTTAGTGTGGACATGTCAAGTTGATCGGCCAATTAATATAATCATTCTAAACTGATCATTGTTGCTCATTGAGTAAATGCTTATAAATGAAGCATAATGCATGATATCACGCAGTTTTGGATAGATTGGATTACTTGGACGCTTTGTGGTATCTATTTATGTTTCAATTTTTGTCTCAATATAGAAAATTGAACTATCTTAACGTGGGCATTGGATTCGTGTCATTCTGACCTACAAATCAAAACTTACGAACGATTTGGTAAAGACATGTCCACTTGATCAGCCAGTTAAAATGATTGTTATAAAATGATCATTGGTGCTGATTGAGTAAAGGCCTATTAATAAAGCATAATGCATGGCATCACGTAGTTTGGTATAGATTGGATTACCTTGACGCTTTGTCATATCAATTTCTGTTTCAAACATTGTCTTAATATAGAAAATTCAGCTAAATCAACGAGGGCATTGGATTCGTGTCACTCTGAGCTATAAATAAAAAGTTAGGGATAGTTTACTGCAGACATCTCAAGTTGATCGGCTGTTAAAAATGATCATTCTAAACTGATCATTGGTGCTCATTGAGTAAAAGCTTATAAATGATTATAATGCATTGCAGCTCGCAGTTTGGGATAGAATGGAATACTTATATGCTTTGTTGATTCTATTTCTGTCTCAAATGTTGTCTCAATGGAGAAAAATGAACTAGCTTAACGTGGGCACGGGATTCATGTTATTCAAATTTATTAATCAAAAGTTACGGCCGATTTAGTACAGACATGTCAAGTTGATAGACAAGTTAAAATGAGTATTCTAAACTGATCATTGGTGCTCATTGAGTAAAAGCTTAAAAATGAAGAACAATGCATGGCATCACGCAGTTTGGGATAGAATGGATTACTTCTATGCTTTGTCGTATCTATTTCTGTCTCAAATTTTGCCACAATATAGAAAATTGAGCTAGCTTAACGTGGGCATTGGATCCATGTCATTTTGAGCTATAAATTAAAAGGTGTGGACAATTTAGCGGGGACATGTCATGTTGGTCAGCCAGTTATATGCTCATTCTAAACTAATCATTGGTGCTCATTGAGTAAAGGCTTATAAATCAAACATAATGCATGACGTTACGCAGTTTTGGATATATTGGATTACATGAACGCTTTGTTGATGCAATTTTAGTATTAAATTTCACCACAATATAGAAAATTGAGCTACCTTTATGTTGGCATTGGATTCGTGTCATTCAGTGCTCAAAATCAAAAGTTACGGACGATTTATTGCGGACATGTCAAGTTGATAAGAGAGTTAATATGATTATTCTAAACAGATCATTGGTTTTCATTGAGTAAAGGCTTATAAATGAAACATAATGCATAGCATAACGCATTCTTAGATAGATTAAATTACTTGGACGCTTTGTCGTATCTAATTTTTTCAAAATATAGCAAAATTGAACTAGCTTAACGTGGGCATTGGATTCGTGTCATTCTAAGCTACAATTCAAAAGTTAAGGATGATTTAGTGTGGACCTGTCAAGTTGATCGGCCGGTTAAAATGATCATTCTAAACTTATCATTGGTGCTCATTGAGTAAAGGCTTACAAATGAAGCATAATGCATGGCATCTCTCAGTTTATGATTGAATGGATTACTTGGATGCTTTGTTGTACATATTTTTGTCTCAAATTTTGTCTCAATATAGAAAATTGAACTATCTTAACGTAGGCATTGGATTCATTACATTCTAAGCTATAAAGCAAAGTTACGGACGATTTATGGCAGATATGTCAAGTTGATCGGCTAGTTAATATGATCATTTTAAACTGACCATTGCTGCTCCTTAAGTAAAGGCTTAGAAATGAAGCATAATGCAAGGCATCATGTAGTTTAGGATAGATTGGATTACTTGAATGCTTTGATGGATCTATTTTCATCTCAATTTTTTCACAATATAGAAAATTGAGCTAGCTTAACGTGGACATTAGATTCATGTGATTCTGAACTCTAATTCAAAACTTAAGGATGGTTTAGTGTAGACGTGTCAAGTTGATCGGCCAGTTAAAATGATCATTGTAAACTCATCATTGGTTCTCACTGAGTCAAGGATTACAAATGAAGCATAATGCATGGCATCTCGCAGTTTGCGATAGAATGGATTACTTGGATGCTTTGTCGTATCTATTTCTATCTCAAATTTTGGCTAAATATAGAAAATTGAAAAATCTAAACGTGGGCATTGGATTCGTTACATTCAATGCTATAAAGCAAAGTTACGGACAATTTATTGCAAAAATGTCAAGTTGATTGGCCAGTTAATATGATCATTTTAAGCCGATCATTGGTGCTCATTGAGTAAAAAGCTTAGAAATGAAGATAAATGCAAGGTATCACGCAGTTTGGGATAGGTTAGGTTACTTGAACGCTTTGATGGATCTATTTCCGTCTTAAATTTTATCACAATATAGCAAATTGAGCTAGCCAAACGTGGGCACTGGATTCGTGTCATTCTATGCTCTAAATCAAAAGTTACAGATGATTTCGTGCGGACATGTCAAGTTGATCGGCAAGTTAATATGATTATTCTACACTGATCATTAGTGCTCATTGAATAAATTCTTATAAATGAAGCATAATGCATGACATCATGCAGTTTTGGGATAGATTGGATTACTTGGACGCTTTGTGGTATCTATTTATGTCTCAATTTTTGTCTCGATATAGAAAATTGAACTATCTTAACGTGGGCATTGGATTCGTGTCATTCTGACCTACAAATCAAAACTTACGAACGATTTGGTAAAGACATGTCCACTTGATCAGCCTGTTAAAATGATCGTTACAAAATGATCATTGGTGCTGATTGAGTAAAGGCCTATTAATAAAGCATAATGCATGGCATCACGTTGTTTGGTACAGATTGGATTACTTGGACGCTTTGTCGTATCTATTTCTATTTCAAACATTGTCTCAATATACAAAATTGAGCTAAATCGACGTGGGCATTGGATTCGTGTCACTCTGAGCTATAAATAAAAAGTTAGGGACAGTTTACTGCATATATCTCAAGTTAATCGGCTATTTTAAATGATCATTCTAAAGTGATCATTGGTGCTCATTGAGTAAAAGCTTATAAATGAATCATAATGCATGGCAGCTCGCAGTTTGGGATAGATTGGAATACTTATACGCTTTGTTGATTCTATTTCTGTCTCAAATGTTGTCTCAATAGAGAAAATTGAACTAGCTTAACGTGGGCACTGGATTCATGTTATTCAAATTTATTAATCAAAAGTTACAGCCGATTTAGTACATACATGTCAAGTTGATAGACAAGTTAAAATGATTATTCTAAACTGATCATTGGTGCTCATTAAGTAAAAACTTATAAATGAAGAACAACGCATGGCATCACGCAGTTTCGGATAGAACGGATTACTTCTATGCTTTGTCGTATCTATTTCTATCTCAAATTTTGTCACAATATAGAAAATTGAGCTAGCTTAACGTGGGCATTGGATCCATGTCATTTTGAGCTATAAATTAAAAGGTATGGACGATTTAGCGTGGACATGTCAAGTTGATCGGCCAGGTATTGTGATCATTCCAAACTTATCATTGGTGCTCATTGAGTAAAGGCTTATAAATGAAGCAAAATGCATGGTATCACATAGTTTTGATAAATTGGATTACTTGGACCCTTTGTTGTATCTATTTCTGTCTCAAATTTTTTCATAGTATAGATAAATTGAGCGAGCTTAATGTGGGCATTGTAATCGTGTCATTCTGAGCTCTAAATCAAAAGTTACGGATGATTTGGTGTGTACATGTCAAGTTGATCTGCCATTTAAAGTGATCACTCTAAACTGATCGTAATGGCTCATTGAGTAAAGGCTTATAGATGAAGCATAATACATGAAATCACACAGTTTTGGATAGATTGGATTACTTGGACGCTTTGTCGTATCTATTTATGTCTCAAATTTTGTTACAATATAGAAAATTGAACTAGCGTATCATGGGCATTGGATTCGTGTTATTATGAGCTATAAATAAAAACTACGGACAATTTAGTGAAGACATGTCAAGTTTTTCAACCAGTTAAAAGGATCATTCTAAAATGATCATTGGTGCTCATTGAGTAAAGGCTTATAAATGAAGCATAATGCATGACATTACGTCGTTTTGGATAGATTGATTACTTGGAGGACTTGTCGAAGCAATTTTAGTCTTAAATTTTATCAAAATATAGAAAATTGAGCAAGATTAACTGGGCATTGGATTCGGAGCTCTATATCAAAAG
>JAENJI010000481.1:0-29000 GCA_018901935.1 Pugionium cornutum
TCTTTGCCAAAAGTGTTTGAAACAGGTTTAACAAAGCAAGGATTCAACAAAGATCAAGAAGACCCACCTCCTACATTAAACCGATGTTCAGAATCAAGAGGAGACCATGGAGAACCCAACACCTTGGAGGAAAAGCAAAGCAACCAGCTGCAATGGAAAGGAGTAATTTCTTCCTTTCTTATCAGGGAGCAACCGCCGGATGCACCATGGCCACATCCGAACCATATAAGGGCCATAAACCAAGGTAATGCCCTAAACCCACAAGTAAATCAAGGTATTAACTTGCCTTCTCTATGTGCAGGCCAAAGCGTTTTGAGGACAAAACATTTCGAAGAAGGAGGGTATGATGAGGCCATCAGCCCAACCCCCGGCCAACTGCTCGGCCCGGCCGGCCAAATACGCGCAAAATGATACATGGGTGTATCTTCATGAATCCAAGCTTAACCAAGAAGCGGCCAGCCAAGACCAAACCTGGCCTATAATCCTGACTCACAGAGGACACGCGGCGACATGCAGCTCACCCAAAACAAGGCCAGATCAAGTCATGCACCATACATCAAATTGGAGTTTTTGAAACTTACCATATTTGGAACTTTCCTTATATGAAAGTCTCCAAACGTTTCTTTGGCGACCAGGAGACTTTTTGGTACTTCTAGGAGTTCCCTTAAGCACTTCTAGAAGCTCAAACACGCCTTGGACCAGGCGGGTCCATCCATGCCTTCAAATGAACCGATTGGAGCCGTTTATGGCAAGTGAGATGGCCAACTGGTTTAATCACTTGCAAACCAAAACATGGCATCCAGGAGATATTATTAAGGCCCTAAGGAAGCCCAAAATAAACCTACCATGCACCAGCCACCAGAGGATCAGGCGAATCCCTTTCCTCCAAGACTTACCATATATGGACCAAAGTGCACTTAATGTGTTCAGATTGCAATATCTCTATTCCTTGCAACTTGGACACATATTGAAGACTTTCCAAAGCATCCAGGATGTACCTAGACACATTACATTCGCTCCAAAGCTCTCAAGATACAAGCATATACACTTTCCTTGTTGGCCAAACTAGACATTAATGGCCAACAGCCATATATTTTAAATGTATGATTTCCTTTTCTCCTTTTTAGGTTTAGGACCATTGCTAGGAGCACTATATAAGCTCAGCAGGACCTCATTGTAAAGATAGACCACCATTGAAATAAAATTTGAATACAAAGTATTTTCTTCAAAGCCTTGTCTTTGAACTTGTTCTTATTCTTTACAAACTAAGTGTGTGATTCACTTCCTTTTTATTGAAGCCACGGCCAGGTTAGTTTGAGAGATTCAAACTCCCTTGGTTCACCTTTGATTGTGTGATTCAATCAAAACCCCCTCCTTTTAGTTCCATTGCCCTCTTAAGCCAAGAGAGATTCTCGGTCTTGTGAGTCACGGCCGTACCACTTGTGAGATTGATATTCAATCTTACATCAGTTACGCTACCTCAATTTTCTATATTGCGATAAAATTTGAGACAGAAATAGATACGACAAAGCGTCCAAGTAATCCAACCATCCCAAACTGCGTGATGTCATCCAATATTTTTCATTTATAAGCTTTTACTCAATGAGCACCAATTATAAATTTGAAATGATCATTTTAACTGGTAGATCAACTCTTCATGTATGCACTAAATCGTCAATAATTTTGGATTTATTGCTCCGAATGACACCAATCCAATGCCCACATTAAGCCAGTTTAATTTTCTATATTGTGACAAAAGTTAAGACAAAACTAGATATGACAAAGCGTCCAAGTAATCCAATCTATCCCAAACTGCGTGATGTCATGCATAATGCTTCATTTATAAGCATTTACTTAATGAGCACCAATGACCAGTTTAGAATGATCACTTTAAATGGCCGATCAACTTGACATATCCGCAATAAATCGTCCGTAACTTTTTATTTAGAGTTCAGAATGACACAAATCCATTGCCCACGTTAAGCTAGCTCAATTTTCTATATTATGACAAAGTTTGAGACAGAAGTAGCAACGACAAATCATCCAAGTAATCCAATCTACCCCAAATTCCGTGATGCCATGCATTATGCTTTATTTATAAGCCTTTACTCAAAGAGCAGAAATGATCAATTTAAAGTAATCATATTAGCTGGCCGATCAACTTGACATGTCCATACTATATCAACAATAACTTTTGATTTAGAGCTAAGAATGACATGAATCAAATGCCCACGTTAAGCTATCTCAATTTTCTATATTGTATCAAAATTTGACATAGAAGTAGATACGACAAAGTGTCCAAGTAATCCAATGCATCCCGAACTGCGTGATGCCATGCATTATTTTTCATTTATAAGCTTTTACTCAAGGAGCACCAATGATCAGTTTAGAATGATAATTTTAACTGGCCGATCAACTTGATATCTCTGCACTATATAATCCATAACTTTTAATTTAGAGCCCCGAATGACACGAATACAATGCCCACGTTAAGCTAGCTCAATTTTTAATATTTTTCAAAATTTGAGACAGAAATAGAGATGACAAAGTGTCCAAGTAATCCAATCTATCCCAAATTGTGTGATACCATGCTTTATGCTTCATTTATAAGCTTTTACCAAATGGGCACCAATGATCAATTTAGAATGATCATTTTAACTGGCCGATCAACTTGACATGTCCGCACTAAATCATCAATAACTTTTGATTTAGAGCTCAGAATGACACGAATCTAATGTCCGTATTAAGCTAGCTCAATTTTATATAATTTATTCAAAATTTGAGACAGAAATAGAGACGACAAAGCATCCATGTATTCCAATCTATCCTAAACTACGTGATGCCATGCTTTATGCTTCATATATAAGCCTCTACTTAATGAGCACCAATGATCAGTTTATAATGATCATTTAACTCGTCGATCAACTTGACATGTCCGCATTAAATCGTCCATAGCTTTTGATTTAGAGCTGAGAATGACATGAATCCAATGCCCATGTTAAGCTAGTTCAATTTTCTATAGTGTAACAAAATTTGAGACAAAAATAGATACGACAAACCGTCCAATTAATCCAATATATCCAAAACTATGTGATGCCATGTTTTATGCTTCATTTATAAGCCTTTACTTAGTGAGCACCACCGTTCAGTTTAGAATGATCATTTTAACTGGCCAATCAACTTGACATGTCTGTACTATATTATCCATAACTATTGATTTAATGCTCAGAATGACACGAATCAGTTGCCCACATTAAGGTAGTTAGATTTTCTATATTGTGAAAAACTTTGAGACATAACTAGATACGACAATGCGTCCAAGTAATCCAATCAATCCCAAACAACGTGATGCCATGCATTATGCTTCGTTTATAAGCCTTTACTCAATGAGCACCAATGATCAGTTTATAATGATCACTTTAACTGGCCGATCAACTTGCCATGTTTGCACTAAATCATCTATAACTTTTGATTTAGAACTCAAAATGGCATGAATCCAATGCCCACGTTAAACTAGCTCAATTTTCTATATTGTGATAAAGTTTGAGAAATCAATAGATATGACAAAGCGTCCAAGTATCCAGTCCATCCCAAACTATGCGATGTCATGCATTATTTTTCATTTATAAGCGTTTACTCTATGAGCACCAATGATTAGTTTAGAACGATCATTTTAACTGGCCAATCAATTTGACATGTCCATAACTTTTTATTTGTATCTCAGAATGACACGAATCCAATGCACATATCAAGCTTGTTCAATTTTCTATATTGTGACAAAATTTGAGACGAAAATAGATACGACAAAGCATCCAAGTAATCCAATTGATCCCTAACTGCGTGATGCCATGCATTATTTTTCATTTATAAGGTTTTACTCAGTGAGCACCAATGATCTGTTTAGAATAATCATATTAATTGGCCGATCAATTTGTCATGTCCACATTAAATTGTCCATAACTTTTGATTTGTATGTCAGAATTACGACAAAGCATCCAAGTAATCCAATCCTTCCCAAACTGTGTGATGCCATGCATTATTTTTCAATTTTATGCTTTTACTCGATGAGCACCAATGATCAGTTTAAAATGATCATTTTAACTGGCGATAAACTTGTAATGTCTACACTAAATTGTCCATAATTTTTTATTTGACACGAATCCAATGCCCACGTTAAGCTAGCTGAATTTTCTATAGTGTACCAAAATTTGAGACAGAAATAGATACGACAAAGCGTCCAAGTAATCCAATCTATCCAAAAGTGTGTGATGCTATGCTTCATTTATAAGCGTTTACTCAATCAGCACCATTGATAATTTTAGAATGATCACTTTAACTAGCCAATCAACTTGACATGTCCGCACTAAATCGTCCCTAACTTTTGATTTAGAACTCAAAATGACCCGAATCAAATGCCGATGTTAAACTAGCTCAACTTTCTATATTGTGACAAAATTTGAGACATAAATAGATACGACAAAGCATTCAAGTAATTCAAATCTTCCCAAATTGTGGGATGCCATGCATTATTTTTCATTTATAAGCTTTTACTCAAAGAGCACAAATGATCAGTTTAAAATGATCATTTTAACTAGCCGATCAACTCGTCATGTCTCTACTAAAATGTCCATAACTTATGATTTATAGCTCAAAATTACACAAATCAATTGCCCACATTAAAATAGTTCAATTTTTTATATTGTGACAAAATTTGAAATAGAACTAGATACGACAAAGCGTCCAAGTAATCCAATCTATCCAAACTACTTGATATCATGCTTTATGCTTCATTTATAAGCCTTTACTCAATCAGCACCATTGATCAGTTTAGAATGATCACTTTAACTGGCCAATCAACTTGACATTTCTGCACTAAATCAACTATAACTTTTGATTTAGAACTCGGAATGACCCTAATCAAATGCCGATGTTTAGCTAGCTCAATTTTCTATATTCTGACAAATTTGGGGACAGAAATACATACGACAAAGCATACAAGTAGTCCAATCTATCCAAAATTGTGTTATGCTATGCATTATGCTTCATTTCTAAGCGTTTACTCAATCAACACCAATGATCATTTCAGAACGATCACTTTAACTGGCAGATCAACTTCACATGTCCCCAAAAAATCGTCCGTAACGTTTGATTTAGAACTCAAAATGACACGAATCAAATGTCGACGTTAAGCTAGCTCAATCTCCTATATTGTGACAAAATTTGAGACTAAAATAGAAACGACAAAGCATCCATGTAATCCAATCCATCACAAACTGCATGATGCCATGCATTATTTTTCATTTATGAGCTTTTACTCAATGAACACCAATAATCAGTTTAGAATAATCATATTAACTGGCCGACAAACTTAACATATCCATAGTAAATCGTACGTAACTTTTGATTTATAGGTGATAATGACACTAATCCAATGCCCACGTTAATCAATCTCATTTCTATATTTTGGAAAAATTTAAGATAGAAATAGAGACGACAAAGCGTCCAAATAATCCAATCTATCCAAACTACTTCATGCCATGCTTTATGCCTCACTTATAAGCCTTACTTAATGAGCACCAATAATCACTTTAGAATGAGCATTTCAACTCGCCGATCATCTTGACGTGTCTGCACTAAATCGTTCGTAACTTTTGATTTAGAGCTTAGAAACACACGAATTTAATGCCCACATTAAGGTAGCTTAATTTTGTATAGTGTAACAAAATTTGAGAGAGAAGTAGATACGAAAAAGCATCCAAGTAATCCAATATATCCAAAACTGTGTGATGACTTGCATTATACTTCGTTCATAAGCCTTTACTCAATCAGCACCAATGATCAGTTTAGAATGATCACTTTAACTCACCGATCAACTTGACATATCCACACTAAATCGTCTGTACTTTTGATTAAGAACTCCGAATTACCCGAATCAAATGCTGACGTTAAACTAGCTCAATTTTCTATATTGTGACAAAATTTTAGACATAAATAGATACGACAAAGCGTTCAAGTAATTCAAATCTTCCCAAATTGTGGGATGCCATGCATTATTTTTCATTTATAAGCTTTTACTCAAAGAGCACAAATGATCAGTTTCAAATGATCATTTCAACTAGCCGATCAACTCGTCATGTCTCTACTAAAATGTCCATAACTTATGATTTATAGCTCAAAATTACACAAATCAATTGCCCACATTAAAATAGTTCAATTTTCTATATTGCGACAAAATTTGAAATAGAACTAGATACGACAAAGCGTCCAAGTAATCCAATCTATCCAAACTACTTGATATCATGCTTTATGCTTCATTTATAAGCGTTTACTCAATCAACACCATTGATCAGTATAGAATGATCACTTTAACTGGCCAATCAACTTGACATTTCTGCACTAAATCCTCTATAACTTTTGATTTAGAACTCAGAATGACCCTAATCAAATGTCGATGTTTAGCTAGCTCAATTTTCTATATTCTGACAAATTTGGGGACAGAAATAGTTACGACAAAGCGTACAAGTAATCCAATCTATCCAAAATTGTGTTATGCTATGCATTATGCTTCATTTCTAAGCGTTTACTCAATCAGCACCAATGATCATTTCAGAATGTTCACTTTAACTGGCCGATCAACTTCACATGTCCCCACAGAATCGTCCGTAACATTTGATTTAGAACTCAAAATGACACGAATCAAATGTCGACGTTAAGCTAGCTCAATCTCCTATATTGTGACAAAATTTAAGACTTAAATAGAAACGATAAAGCATCCAAGTAATCCAATCCATCCCAAACTGCATGATGCCATATGTTATTTTTCATTTATTAGCTTTTACTCAATGAACACCAATAATCAGTTTAGAATAATCATATTAACTGGCCGATAAACTTAACATATCCACAGTAAATCGTATGTAACTTTTGATTTATAGGTGATAATGACACTAATCCAATGCCCACGTTAATCAATCTCATTTTTATATTTTGGAAAAATTTAAGATAGAAATAGAGACGACAAAGCGTCCAAATAATTCAATCTATCCAAACTACTTCGTGCCATGCTTTATGCCTCACTTATAAGCCTTACTTAATGAGCACCAATAATCAGTTTAGAATGAGCATTTCAACTCGCCGATCATCTTGACGTGTCTGCACTAAATCGTTCGTAACTTTTGACTTAGAGCTTAGAAACACACGAAAGTGTCTGCACTAAATCATCTTGACGTGTCTGCGCTAAGAATGACATGAATCAAATGCCCACGTTAAGCTATCTCAATTTTCTATATTGTATCAAAATTTGACATAGCAGTAGATACGACAAAGTGTCCAAGTAATCCAATGCATCCCAAACTGCATGATGCCATGCATTATTTTTCATTTATAAGCTTTTACTCAAGGAGCACCAATGATCAGTTTAGAATGATAATTTTAACTGGCCGATCAACTTGATATCTCTGCACTATATAATCCATAACTTTTGATTTAGAGCCCCGAATGACACGAATACAATGCCCACGTTAAGCTAGCTCAATTTTTAATATTTTTCAAAATTTGAGACAGAAATAGAGATGACAAAGTGTCCAAGTAATCCAATCTATCCCAAATTGTGTGATACCATGCTTTATGCTTCATTTATAAGCTTTTACCAAATGGGCACCAATGATCAATTTAGAATGATCATTTTAACTGGCCGATCAACTTCACATGTCTGCACTAAATCGTCAATAACTTTTGATTTAGAGCTCAGAATGACACGAATCTAATGTCCGTATTAAGCTAGCTCAATTTTATATAATTTATTCAAAATTTGAGACAGAAATAGAGACAAAAAAGCATCCATGTATTCCAATCTATCCTAAACTACGTGATGCCATGCTTTATGCTTCATATATAAGCCTCTACTTAATGAGCACCAATGATCAGTTTATAATGATCATTTAACTCGTCGATCAACTTGACATGTCCGCATTAAATCGTCCATAGCTTTTGATTTAGAGCTGAGAATGACATGAATCCAATGCCCATGTTAAGCTAGTTCAATTTTCTATAGTGTAACAAAATTTGAGACAAAAATAGATACGACAAACCGTCCAATTAATCCAATATATCCAAAACTATGTGATGCCATGTTTTATGCTTCATTTATAAGCCTTTACTTAGTGAGCACCACCGTTCAGTTTAGAATGATCATTTTAACTTGTCAATCAACTTGACATGTCTGTACTATATTATCCATAACTATTGATTTAATGCTCAGAATGACACGAATCAGTTGCCCACATTAAGGTAGTTAGATTTTCTATATTGTGAAAAACTTTGAGACATAACTAGATACGACAATGCGTCCAAGTAATCCAATCAATCCCAAACAACGTGATGCCATGCATTATGCTTCGTTTATAAGCCTTTACTCAATGAGCACCAATGATCAGTTTATAATGATCACTTTAACTGGCCGATCAACTTGCCATGTTTGCACTAAATCATCTATAACTTTTGATTTAGAACTCAAAATGGCATGAATCCAATGCCCACGTTAAACTAGCTCAATTTTCTATATTGTGATAAAGTTTGAGAAATCAATAGATATGACAAAGCGTCCAAGTATCCAGTCCATCCCAAACTATGCGATGTCATGCATTATTTTTCATTTATAAGCGTTTACTCTATGAGCACCAATGATTAGTTTAGAACGATCATTTTAACAGGCCAATCAATTTGACATGTCCATAACTTTTTATTTGTATCTCAGAATGACACGAATCCAATGCACATATCAAGCTTGTTCAATTTTCTATATTGTGACAAAATTTGAGACGAAAATAGACACGACAAAGCATCCAAGTAATCCAATTGATCCCTAACTGCGTGATGCCATGCATTATTTTTCATTTATAAGGTTTTACTCAGTGAGCACCAATGATCTGTTTAGAATAATCATATTAATTGGCCGATCAATTTGTCATGTCCACATTAAATTGTCCATATCTTTTGATTTGTATGTCAGAATTACGACAAAGCATCCAAGTAATCCAATCTTTCCCAAACTGTGTGATGCCATGCATTATTTTTCAATTTTATGCTTTTACTCGATGAGCACCAATGATCAGTTTAAAATGATCATTTTAACTGGCGATAAACTTGTAATGTCTACACTAAATTGTCCATAATTTTTTATTTGACACGAATCCAATGCCCACGTTAAGCTAGCTGAATTTTCTATAGTGTACCAAAATTTGAGACAGAAATAGATACGACAAAGCGTCCAAGTAATCCAATCTATCCAAAAGTGTGTGATGCTATGCTTCATTTATAAGCATTTACTCAATCAGCACCATTGATAATTTTAGAATGATCACTTTAACTAGCCAATCAACTTGACATGTCCGCACTAAATCGTCCCTAACTTTTGATTTAGAACTCAAAATGACCCGAATCAAATGCCGACGTTAAACTAGCTCAACTTTCTATATTGTGACAAAATTTGAGACATAAATAGATACGACAAAGCGTTCAAGTAATTCAAATCTTCCCAAATTGTGGGATGCCATGCATTATTTTTCATTTATAAGCTTTTACTCAAAGAGCACAAATGATCAGTTTAAAATGATCATTTTAACTAGCCGATCAACTCGTCATGTCTCTACTAAAATGTCCATAACTTATGATTTATAGCTCAAAATTACACAAATCAATTGCCCACATTAAAATAGTTCAATTTTTTATATTGTGACAAAATTTTAAATAGAACTAGATACGACAAAGCGTCCAAGTAATCCAATCTATCCAAACTACTTGATATCATGCTTTATGCTTCATTTATAAGCCTTTACTCAATTAGCACCATTGATCAGTTTAGAATGATCACTTTAACTGGCCAATCAACTTGACATTTCTGCACTAAATCAACTATAACTTTTGATTTAGAACTCGGAATGACCCTAATCAAATGCCGATGTTTAGCTAGCTCAATTTTCTATATTCTGACAAATTTGGGGACAGAAATACATAGGACAAAGCATACAAGTAATCCAATCTATCCAAAATTGTGTTATGCTATGCATTATGCTTCATTTCTAAGCGTTTACTCAATCAACACCAATGATCATTTCAGAACGATCACTTTAACTGGCAGATCAACTTCACATGTCCCCAAAAAATCATCCGTAACGTTTGATTTAGAACTCAAAATGACACGAATCAAATGTCGACGTTAAGCTAGCTCAATCTCCTATATTGTGACAAAATTTGAGACTAAAATAGAAACGACAAAGCATCCATGTAATCCAATCCATCACAAACTGCATGATGCCATGCATTATTTTTCATTTATGAGCTTTTACTCAATGAACACCAATAATCAGTTTAGAATAATCATATTAACTGGCCGACAAACTTAACATATCCATAGTAAATCGTACGTAACTTTTGATTTATAGGTGATAATGACACTAATCCAATGCCCACGTTAATCAATCTCATTTCTATATTTTGGAAAAATTTAAGATAGAAATAGAGACGACAAAGCGTCCAAATAATCCAATCTATCCAAACTACTTCATGCCATGCTTTATGCCTCACTTATAAGCCTTACTTAATGAGCACCAATAATCACTTTAGAATGAGCATTTCAACTCGCCGATCATCTTGACGTGTCTGCACTAAATCGTTTGTAACTTTTGATTTAGAGCTTAGAAACACACGAATCTAATGCCCACATTAAGGTAGCTTAATTTTGTATAGTGTAACAAAATATGAGAGAGAAGTAGATACGACAAAGCATCCAAGTAATCCAATATATCCAAAACTGTGTGATGACTTGCATTATACTTCGTTCATAAGCCTTTACTCAATCAGCACCAATGATCAGTTTAGAATGATCACTTTAACTCACCGATCAACTTGACATATCCACACTAAATCGTCTGTACTTTTGATTAAGAACTCCGAATTACCCGAATCAAATGCCGACGTTAAACTAGCTAAATTTTCTATATTGTGACAAAATTTTAGACATAAATAGATACGACAAAGCGTTAAAGTAATTCAAATCTTCCAAAATTGTGGGATGCCATGCATTATTTTTCATTTATAAGCTTTTACTCAAAGAGCACAAATGATCAGTTTCAAATGATCATTTCAACTAGCCGATCAACTCGTCATGACTCTACTAAAATGTCCATAACTTATGATTTATAGCTCAAAATTACACAAATCAATTGCCCACATTAAAATAGTTCAATTTTCTATATTGTGACAAAATTTGAAATAGAACTAGATACGACAAAGCGTCCAAGTAATCCAATCTATCCAAACTACTTGATATCATGCTTTATGCTTCATTTATAAGCGTTTACTCAATCAACACCATTGATCAGTATAGAATGATCACTTTAACTGGCCAATCAACTTGACATTTCTGCACTAAATCCTCTATAACTTTTGATTTAGAACTCAGAATGACCCTAATCAAATGCCGATGTTTAGCTAGCTCAATTTTCTACATTCTGACAAATTTGGGGACAGAAATAGTTACGACAAAGCGTACAAGTAATCCAATCTATCCAAAATTGTGTTATGCTATGCATTATGCTTCATTTCTAAGCGTTTACTCAATCAGCACCAATGATCATTTCAGAATGTTCACTTTAACTGGCCGATCAACTTCACATGTCCCCACAGAATCGTCCGTAACGTTTGATTTAGAACTCAAAATGACACGAATCAAATGTCGACGTTAAGCTAGCTCAATCTCCTATATTGTGACAAAATTTAAGACTTAAATAGAAACAATAAAGCATCCAAGTAATACAATCCATCCCAAACTGCATGATGCCATATGTTATTTTTCATTTATTAGCTTTTACTCAATGAACACCAATAATCAGTTTAGAATAATCATATTAACTGGCCGATAAACTTAACATATCCACAGTAAATCGTATGTAACTTTTGATTTATAGGTGATAATGACACTAATCCAATGCCCACGTTAATCAATCTCATTTTTATATTTTGGAAAAATTTAAGATAGAAATAGAGACGACAAAGCGGCCAAATAATTCAATCTATCCAAACTACTTCATGCCATGCTTTATGCCTCACTTATAAGCCTTACTTAATGAGCACCAATAATCAGTTTAGAATGAGCATTTCAACTCGCCAATCATCTTGACGTGTCTGCACTAAATCGTTCGTAACTTTTGATTTAGAGCTTAGAAACACACGAATCTAATGCCCACATTAAGGTAGCTCAATTTTCTATTGTGTAACAAAATTTGAGAGAGAAATAGATACGACAAAACATCCAAGTAATCCAATATATCCAAAACTGTGTGATGCCTTGCATTATTCTTCATTTATAAGCCTTTACTCAATCAGCACCAATGATTAGTTTAGAATGATAACTTTAACTCACCGATCAACTTGACATGTCCGCACTAAATCGTCTTTAAACTAGCTCAATTTTCTATATTGTTAAAATATTTGAGACATAAATATATACATAAAAGCATCCAAGTAATCCAATCCATCCCAAACTCCATGATGCCATGCATTATTTTTAATTTATAAGCTTTTAATCAATGAACACCAGTGATCAGTTTAGAATGATGATTTTAACTGGTCATTCAACTTGTCATGTCTGCACTAAATTGACCATAACTTTTGAATTATACCTCAGAATGGCACGAATCAATTTCCCACATTAAGCTGTTTCAATTTTCTATATTGTGACAAAATTTGAAATAGAACTAGATACGACAAAACGTCCAAGTAATCAAATCTATCCTAAACTGCGTGATGCCATGCTTTATGCCTCATTTATAAGCCTTACTTAATGAGCACCAATGATCAGTTTAGAATGATCATTTTAACTCGCCGATCAACTTGACATGTCCGCACTAAATCGTATGTAACTTTTGATTTAAAGCTCATAATGACACGAATCCAAGGCCCACATTAAGCTAGCTCAATTTTCTATAGCGTACCAAAATTTGAGACAGAAATAGATACGACAAAGCGTCCAAGTAGTCCAATCTATAAAAAACTGTGTGATGCTATGCATTGTGCTTCATTTATAAGCGTTTACTCAATCAGCACCAATGATCACTTTACAATGATTAGTTTAACTGGCTGATCAACTTGACATGTCCGCACTAAATTGTCCGTAACTTTTGATTTAGAACTCCGAATGACACGAATCAAATGCCGATGTTAAGATAGCTCAATATTCTATATTGTGACAAAATTTTAGATAGAAATGGAAAACGACAAAGTGTCCAAGTAATCCAATCCATCCCAAACTCCATGATGCCATGCATTATTTTTCATTTATAAGCTTTTACTCAATGAGCACCAAAGATTAGTTTAGAATAATCATATTAACTGGCCGATCAAATTGACATGTCCACACTAAATCTTCCATAACTTTTAATTCATAGCTCAGAATGACACGAATCCAATGCATACGTTAAGCAATCTCAATTTTTTATATTTTGATAAAATTTAAAATAGAAATAGAGACGACAAAGTGTCCAAGTAATCCAATCTATCCAAACAACTTGATGCCATGCTTTATGCTTCATTTATAAGCCTTTACTTAATGAGCACCAATAATCTGCTTAGAATGATTACTTTAACTTGCCACACAACTTGACATGTCCGCATTAAATTGTCCGTAATTTTTTATTTAGATCTCAGAATTAACGAATCCAATGCCGATGATAAGCTAGGTAATTTTCTATATTATGACAAAATGTGAGACAGAAGTACATACGAAAAAGCATCCAAGTAATCCAATCCATCCCAAACTGCGTGATGCCATGCATTATTTTTCATTTTTAAGCTTTTACTCAATGAGCACCAATGATGAGTTTAGAATGATCATTATAACTAGTCGATCAACTTTTCATATATGCACTAAATCGTCCATAACTTTTGATTTATAGCTCAGAATTACACGAATCCAATCCCCACATTAAGCTAGTTCAATATATTGTGACAAAATTTGAAACGAAACTAGATTCGACAAAGCGTCCAAGTAATCCAACCTATTCAAAACTGCTTAATACCATGGACTATGCTTCATTTATAAGCGTTTACTCAATGAGCACCAATGATCAGTTTGAATGATCATTTCAACTTGCCGATCTACTTGGCATGTACGCACTAAATCGTATGTAACTTTTGATTTACAGCTCAGAATGACACGAATACAATGCCAACGTTAAGCTACCTCAAGTTTCTATATTATGACAAAATTTGAAAAATAAATAGATAAGACAAAGCGTCCAAGTGATCCAGTCCATCCCGAACTGCGTGATGCCATGCATTACTCTTCATTTATAAGCGTTTACTCAACGAGCACAAATGATGAGTTTAGTATGATCATTTTAACTCGCCGATCTACTTGATATGTCTGCACTAAAGATGCGACAAAGCATCCAAGTAATCCAATACTTCCCAAACTGTGTGATGTCATGCATTATTTTTCAATTATATCCTTTTACTAAATGACCACCAATGATCATTTTAACTGGTCGATAAACTTGTCATGTCTACACTAAATTGTCCATAATTTTTTATTTATAGATCAGAATGATAAGAATCCAATGCCCACGTTAAGCTAGCTGAATATTCTATAGTGTACTAAAATTTGAGACTGAAATAGATACGACAAAGCGTCCAAGTAATCCAATCTATCCAGAAGTGTGTGATGCTATGCATTATGCTTCATTTATAAGCGTTTACTCAATCAGCACCAATGATCATTTTAGAATGATCACTTTAAATGCCCGATCACCTTGACATGTACGCACTAAATCATCTGTAACTTTTGATTTAGAACTCAAAATGACACGAATCAAATGCCGACTTTAAGCTAGCTCAATTTTCTATATTGTGAAAAAATTTGAGACTGAAACAGAAACAAAAAAGTGTCCAAGTAATCCAATCAATCCCAAACTGCGTGATGCCATGCATTATTTTTCATTTATAAGCTTTTATTCAATGAGCACTAAATCGTCTGTAACTTTTGATTTAGAACTCTGAATTACCCAAATCAAATGCCGTCTTTAAACTAGCTCAATTTTCTATATTGTTAAAATATTTGAGACATAAATATATACAAAAAAGCATCCAAGTAATCCAAACCTTCCGAAACTATGGGAGTTCATGCATTATTTTTCATTTATAAGCTTTTACTCAATGAACACCAGTGATCATTTTAGAATGATCATTTTAACTGGTCGTTCAACTTGTCATGTCTGCACTAAATCGTCCATAACTTTTGAATTACACCTCAGAATGACACAAATCAATTTCCCATATTAAGCTAGATCAATTTTCTATATTGTAACAAATTTTAAAATAGAACTAGATATGACAAAGCATCCAAGTAATCAAATCTATCCCAACCTGCGTGATGTCATGCTTTATGCCTCATTTATAAGCATTACTTAATGAGCACCAAAGATCAGTTTAGAATGATCATTTTAACTCGCCGATCAACTTGACATGTCCACACTAAATCGTTTGTAACTTTCGATTTAAAGCTCAGAATGACACAAATCCAAGGCCCACGTTAAGCTAGCTCAGTTTCCAATAGCGTACCAAAATTTGAGACAGAAATAGATACGACAAACCGTCCAAGTAGTCACATCTATAAAAAACTGTGTGATGCTATGCATTATGCTTCATTTATAAGCGTTTACTCAATCAGCACCAATGATCACTTTAGAATGATTAGTTTAATGGGTGATCAACTAGACATGTCCGCACTAAATTGTCTGTAACTTTTGATTTAGAACTCCAAACGACACAAATCAAATGCCGACGTTAAGCTAGCTCAATTTTCTATATTATGACAATATTTTAGATAGAAATGGAAAACGACAAAGCGTCCAAGTAATCCAATCCATCCCAAACTCCGTAATGCCATGCATTATTTTTCATTTATAAGCTTTTACTCAATGAGCACCAAAGATTAGTTTAGAATAATCATATTAACTGGCCAATCAAATTGACATGTCCACACTAAATCGTCCATAACTTTTGATTTATAGCTCAGAATGACACGAATCCAATGCATACGTTAAGCAATCTCAATTTTCTATATTTTGATAAAATAAAGTATAGAAATAGAGATGACAAAGCGTCCAAGTAATCCAATCTATCCAAAGAACTTGATGCCATGCTTTATGCTTCATTTATAAGCTTTTACTTAATGAGCACCAATGATTTGTTTAGAGTGATTACTTTAACTTGCCACACAACTTGACATGTCTGCATTAAATTGTCCGTAACTTTTGATTTAGAGCTCAGAATGACACAAATCCAATGCCCACGTTAAGCTAGGTAATTTTCTATATTATTACAAAATTTGAGACAGAAGTACATACGACAAAGCGTCCAAGTAATCCAATCCATCCCAAACTGCGTGATGCCATGCATTATTTTTCATTTTTAGGCTTTTACTCAATGAGCACCAATGAAGAGTTTAGAATGATCATTATAACTGGCCGATCAACTTTTCATATCTGCACTAAATCGTCCATAACTTTTGATTTATAGCTCAAAATTACACAAATCCAATCCCCACATTAAGCTAGTTCAATATATTGTGACAAAATTTGAAACAAAACTAGATACGACAAAGCGCCCAAGTAATCCAACCTATTCAAAACTGCTTAATACCATGGACTATGCTTCATTTATAAGCGTTTACTCAATGAGCACCAATGATCAGTTTGAATAATCATTTCAACTTGCCGATCTACTTGGCATGTACGCACTAAATCGTATGTAACTTTTGATTTACAGCTCAGAATGACACGAATACAATGCCAACGTTAAGCTACCTCAAGTTCTATATTATGACAAAATTTGAAAAATAAATAGATAAGACAAAGCGTCCAAGTGATCCAATCCATCCCGAACCGCGTGATGCCATGCATTATTCTTCATTTATAAGCGTTTACTCAACGAGCACAAATGATGAGTTTAGTATGATCATTTTAACTCGCCGATCTACTTGATATGTCTGCACTAAAGATGCGACAAAGCATCCAAGTAATCCAATTCTTCCCAAACTGTGTGATGTCATGCACTATTTTTCAATTATATGCTTTTACTCAATGACCACCAATGATCAGTTTAAAATGATCATTTTAACTGGTCGATAAACTTGTCATGTCTACACTAAATTGTCCATAATTTTTTATTTATAGGTCAGAATGATACGAATCCAATGCCCACGTTAAGCTACCTGAATATTATATAGTGTACTAAAATTTGAGACTGAAATAGATACGACAAAGCCTCCAAGTAATCCAATCTATCCAGAAGTGTGTGATGCTATGCATTATGCTTCATTTATAAGCATTTACTCAATCAGCACCAATGATCATTTTAGAATGATCACTTTAAATGCCCGATCACCTTGGCGTGTACGCACTAAATCATCCGTAACTTTTGATTTAGAACTCAAAATGACACGAATCAAATGCCGACTTTAAGCTAGCTCAATTTTCTATATTGGGACAAAATTTGAGACTGAAATAGAAACAAAAAAGTGTCCAAGTAATCCAATCAATCCCAAACTGCGTGATGCCATGCATTATTTTTCATTTATAAGCTTTTATTCAATGAGCACTAAATCGTCTGTAACTTTTGATTTAGAACTCTGAATTACCCAAATCAAATGCCATCTTTAAACTAGCTCAATTTTCTATATTGTTAAAATATTTGAGACATAAATATATACAAAAAAGCATCCAAGTAATCCAAACCTTCCGAAACTATGGGATTTCATGCATTATTTTTCATTTATAAGCTTTTACTCAATGAACACCAGTGATCATTTTAGAATGATCATTTTAACTGGTCGTTCAACTTGTCATGTCTGCACTAAATCGTCCATAACTTTTGAATTACACCTCAGAATGACACAAATCAATTTCCCATATTAAGCTAGATACATTTTCTATATTGTAACAGATTTTAAAATAGAACTAGATATGACAAAGCATCCAAGTAATCAAATCTACCCCAAACTGCGTGATGCCATGCTTTATGCCTCATTTATAAGCATTACTTAATGAGCACCAAAGATCAGTTTAGAATGATCATTTTAACTCGCCGATCAACTTGACATGTCCACACTAAATCGTTTGTAACTTTTGATTTAAAGCTCAAAATGACACGAATCCAAGGCCCACGTTAAGCTAGCTCAGTTTCCTATAGCATACCAAAATTTGAGACAGAAATAGATACGACAAACCGTCCAAGTAGTCACATCTATAAAAAACTGTGTGATGCTATGCATTATGCTTCATTTATAAGCGTTTACTCAATCAGCACCAATGATCACTTTAGAATGATTAGTTTAATGGGTGATCAAAGTGACATCTCCGCACTAAATTGTCCGTAAGTTTTGATTTAGAACTCCGAACGACACGAATCAAATGCCGACGTTAAGCTAGCTCAATTTTCTATATTATGACAATATTTTAGATAGAAATGGAAAACGACAAAGCGTCCAAGTAATCCAATCCATCCCAAACTCCGTAATGCCATGCATTATTTTTCATTTATAAGCTTTTACTCAATGAGCACCAAAGATTAGTTTAGAATAATCATATTAACTGGCCAATCAAATTGACATGTCCACACTAAATCGTCCATAACTTTTGATTTGTAGCTCAAAATGACACGAATCCAACGCATACGTTAAGCAATCTCAATTTTCTATATTTTGATAAAATAAAATATAGAAATAGAGATGACAAAGCGTCCAAGTAATCCAATCTATCCAAAGAACTTGATGCCATGCTTTATGCTTCATTTATAAGCTTTTACTTAATGAGCACCAATGATTTGTTTAGAATGATTACTTTAACTTGCCACACAACTTGACATGTCTGCATTAAATTGTCCGTAACTTTTGATTTAGAGCTCAGAATGACACAAATCCAATGCCCACGTTAAGCTAGGTAATTTTCTATATTATTACAAAATTTGAGACAGAAGTACATACGACAAAGCGTCCAAGTAATCCAATCCATCCCAAACTGCGTGATGCCATGCATTATTTTTCATTTTTAGGCTTTTACTCAATGAGCACCAATGAAGAGTTTAGAATGATCATTATAACTGGCCGATCAACTTTTCATATCTGCACTAAATCGTCCATAACTTTTGATTTATAACTCAGAATTACACAAATCCAATCCCCACATTAAGATAGTTCAATATATTGTGACAAAATTTGAAACAAGACTAGATACGACAAAGCGTCCAAGTAATCCAACCTATTCAAAACTGCTTAATACCATGGACTATGCTTCATTTATAAGCGTTTACTCAATGAGCACCAATGATTAGTTTGAATGATCATTTCAACTTAACGATCTACTTGGCATGTACGCACTAAATCGTATGTAACTTTTGATTTACAGCTCAGAATGACACGAATACAATGCCAACGTTAAGCTACCTCAGGTTTCTATATTTTGACAAAATTTGAAAAATAAATAGATAAGACAAAGCGTCCAAGTGATCCAGTCCATCCCGAACCGCGTGATGCCATGCATTATTCCTCATTTATAAGCGTTTACTCAACGAGCACAAATGATGAGTTTAGTATGATCATTTTAACTCGCCGATCTACTTGATATGTCTGCAGTAAAGATGCGACAAAGCATCCAAGTAATCCAATACTTCCCAAACTGTGTGATGTCATGCATTATTTTTCAATTATATGCTTTTACTCAATGACCACGAATGATCAGTTTAAAATGATCATTTTAACTGGTCGATAAACTTGTCATGTCTACACTAAATTGTCCATAATTTTTTTTATAGGTCAGAATGATACGAATCCAATGCCCACGTTAAGCTAGCTGAATATTCTATAGTGTACTAAAATTTGAGACTGAAATAGATACGACAAAGCGTCCAAGTAATCCAATCTATCCAGAAGTGTGTGATGCTATGCATTATGCTTCATTTATAAGCGTTTACTCAATCAGCACCAATGATCATTTTAGAATGATCACTTTAAATGCCCGATCACCTTGACATGTACGCACTAAATCATCCGTAACTTTTGATTTAGAACTCAAAATGACACGAATCAAATGCCGACTTTAAGCTAGCTCAATTTTCTATATTGTGACAAAATTTGAGACTGAAATAGAAACAAAAAAGTGTCCAAGTAATCCAATCAATCCCAAACTGCGTGATGCCATGCATTATTTTTCATTTATAAGCTTTTATTCAATGAGCACTAAATTGTCTATAACTTTTGATTTAGAACTTTGAATTACCCAAATCAAATGCCGTCTTTAAACTTGCTCAATTTTCTATATTGTTAAAATATTTGAGACATAAATATATACAAAAAAGCAACCAAGTAATCCAAACCTTCCGAAACTATGGGATTTCATGCATTATTTTTCATTTATAAGCTTTTACTCAATGAACACCAGTGATCATTTTAGAATGATCATTTTAACTTGTCGTTCAACTTGTCATGTCTGCACTAAATCGTCCATAACTTTTGAATTACACCTCAGAATGACACAAATCAATTTCCCATATTAAGCTAGATCAATTTTCTATATTGTAACAAATTTTAAAATAGAACTAGATATGACAAAGCATCCAAGTAATCAAATCTATCCCAAACTGCGTGATGCCATGCTTTATGCGTCATTTATAAGCATTACTTAATGAGCACCAAAGATCAGTTTAGAATGATCATTTTAACTCGCCGATCAACTTGACATGTCCACACTAAATCGTTTGTAACTTTTGATTTAAAGCTCAGAATGACACGAATCCAAGGCCCACGTTAAGCTAGCTCAGTTTCCTATAGCGTACCAAAATTTGAGACAGAAATAGATATGACAAACCGTCCAAGTATTCACATCTATAAAAAACTGTGTGATGCTATGCATTATGCTTCGTTTATAAGCGTTTACTCAATCAGCACCAATGATCACTTTAGAATGATTAGTTTAATGGGTGATCAACTATACATGTCCGCACTAAATTGTCCGTAACTTTTGATTTAGAACTCCGAATGACACGAATCAAATGCCGACGTTAAGCTAGCTCAATTTTCTATATTATGACAATATTTTAGATAGAAATGGAAAACGACAAAGCGTCCAAGTAATCCAATCCATTCCAAACTCCGTAATGCCATGCATTATTTTTCATTTATAAGCTTACTCAATGAGCACCAAATATTAGTTTAGAATAATCATATTAACTGGCCAATCAAATTGACATGTCCACACTAAATCGTCCATAACTTTTGATTTATAGCTCAGAATGACACGAATCCAATGCATACGTTAAGCAATCTCAATTTTCTATATTTTGATAAAATAAAATATAGAAATAGAGATGACAAAGCGTCCAAGTAATCCAATCTATCCAAAGAACTTGATGCCATGCTTTATGCTTCATTTATAAGCTTTTACTTAATGAGCACCAATGATTTGTTTAGAATGATTACTTTAACTTGCCACACAACTTGACATGTCTGCATTAAATTGTCCGTAACTTTTGATTTAGAGCTCAGAATGACACGAATCCAATGCCCACGTTAAGCATGTAATTTTCTATATTATTACAAAATTTGAGACAGAAGTACATACGACAAAGCGTCCAAGTAATCCAATCCATCCCAAACTGCGTGATGCCATGCATTATTTTTCAGTTTTAGGCTTTTACTCAATGAGCACCAATGAAGAGTTTAGAATGATCATTATAACTGGCCGATCAACTTTTCATATCTGCACTAAATCGTCCATAACTTTTGATTTATAACTCAGAATTACACAAATCCAATCCCCACATTAAGATAGTTCAATATATTGAAACAAAACTAGATACGACAAAGCGGCCAATTAATCCAACCTATTCTAAACTGCTTAATGCCATGGATTATGCTTCATTTATAAGCATTTACTCAATGAGTACCAATGATCAGTTTAGAATGATCATTTCAACTTGCCGATCTACTTGGCATGTACGCACTAAATCGTATGTAACTTTTGATTTACAGCTCGGAATGACACAAATACAATGCCTATGTTAAGTTAGCTCAATTTTCTATATTATGACAAAATTTGAGAACTAAATAGATACGACAAAGCGTCCAAGTGATCGAGTCCATCCCAAACCTCATGATGCCATGCATTATTCTTCATTTATAAACGTTTACTCAACGAGCACAAATGATCAGTTTAGAATGATCATTTTAAGTCGCTGATCTACTTGACATGTCTGCACTAAAGATACGACAAAGCATCCAAGTAATCCAATACTTCCCAAACTGTGTGATGCCATGCATTATTTTTCAATTATATGCTTTTACTGAATGAGCAAAAATGATCATTTTAAAAAGATCATTTTAACTGGCCGAGAAACTTGTCATGTCTACACTAAATTGTCCATAATTTATGATTTATAGGTCAGAAATGACACGAATCCAATGCCCACGTTAAGCTAGCTGAATTTACTATAGTGTACCAAAATTTGAAATATAAATTGATACGACAAAGCGTCCAAGTAATCCAATCTATCCAGAAGTGTGTGATGCTATGCATTATGCTTCATTTATAAGCGTTTACTCAATCAGCACCAATGAGCATTTTAAAATGACCACTTTAACTGGCCGATCAACTTGACATGTCCGCACTAAATCGTCCGTAAGTTTTGATTTAGAACTCAAAATGACACGAATCAAATGCCAACATTAAGCTAGCTCAATTTTCTATAATGTGACAAAATTTGAGACTGAAATAGAAACAAAAAAATGGTTCAAGTAATCCAATCAATCCCAAACTGCGTGGTGCCATGCATTATTTTTCATTTATAAGCTTTTACTCAATGAGCACCAATGATCAATTTAGAATAATCATATTAACTGGCCGATAAACATGACATGTCCACACTAAATTGTCTGTAACTTTTGATTTATAGGTCAGAATGACACTAATCCAATGCACAGGTTAATCCGTCTCAATTTTCTATATTTTGAAAAAATGTAAGAGAGAAATAGAGATGACAAAGCATGCAAATAATCCAATCTATCCAAACTACTTCATGCCATGCTTTATGCCTCATTTATAAGCCTTACTTAATGGGCATCAATCATCAGTTTAGAATGAGCATTTCAACTCATCGATCAACTTGACATATCCGCACTAAATCGTCTGTAACTTTTGACTTAGAGCTCCGAAACACATGAATCCAATGCCCACGTTAAGCTAGCTCAATTTCCTATAGTGTAACGAAATTTGAGAGAGAAATAGATACGGCAAAGCACCCAAGTAATCCAATCTATCAAAAACTGTGTGATGTCGTGCATTATGCTTCATTTATAAGCCTTTAGTCAATCAGCACCAATGATCAGTTTAGAATGATCACATTAACCCGCCGATCAACTTGACATGTCCCCACTAAATCGTCTGTAACTTTTGATTTAGAACTTCGAATGAACCGAATCAAATGATGTATTGAAACTAGCTCAATTTTCTATATTGTTAAAATATTTGAGGCATAAATAGATACGAAAAAGAATCCAAGTAATCCAAACCTTCCAAACTATGTGATGCCATGCATTATTTTTCATTTATAAGCTTTTACTCAATGAACACCAATGATCAGTTTAGAATGATCATTTTAACTGGTCGTTCAACTTGTCATGTCTGCGCTAAATCGTCCATAACTTTTGAATTATACCTCAGAATGACACGAATCAATTTCCCACATTTAGCTAGTTCAATTTTCTATATTGTGACAAAATTTGTAATAGAACTAGATACGACAAAGTGTCCAAGTAATCAAATCTATCCCAAACTACATGATGACATGCTTTATGCCTCATTTATAAGCCTTACTTAATGAGCACCAATGATCAGTTTAGAATAATCATTTCAACTCGCCGATCAACATGACATTTCCGCACTAAATCATCTGTAACTTTTGATTTAAAGCTCAGAATGACACGAATCCAAGGACCACATTAAGCTACCTCAATTTTCTATAGCGTACCAAAATTTCAGACAAAAATAGATACGACAAAGCGTCCAAGTAGTCCAATCTTTCAAAAAGTGTGTGATGATATGCATTATGCTTCATTTATAAGCGTTTACTCAATCAGCACCAATGATCACTTTAGAATTATCAGTTTAACTAGCTGATCAACTTGACATGTCCGCACTAAATTGTCCCTAACTTTTGATTTAAAACTTCGAATGACACGAATCAAATGCCGACGTTATGCTAGCTCAAATTTCTGTATTGTGACAAATTTTTAGACAGAAATTGAAAACGACAAAGCGTCCAAGTAATCCAATCAATCCCAAACTCTATGATGCCTTGTATTATTTTTCATTTATAAGCTTTTACTCAATGAACACCAAAGACTAGTTTAGAATAGTCATATTAACTGGCCGATCAACTTGACATGTCCACAATAAATCGTCCATAACTTTTGATTTATAGCTCAGAATGACACGAATCTAATGCAAACGTTAAGCATTCTCAATTTTCTATATTTTGAAAAAAAATTAAAATAGAAATAGAGACGACAAAGCGTCCAAGTAATCCAATCTATCCAAACAACTTGATGCCATGCTTTATGCTTCATTTATAAGCCTTTCATTAATGAGCACCAATGATCTGTTTACAATGATTACTTTAACTTGCCACACAACTTGACATGTCCACATTAAGTTGTCCGTAACTTTTGCTTTAGAGCTCAGAATGACACGAATCCAATACCCACGTTAAGCTTGGTAATTTTCTATATTATGACAAAATTTGAGACAGAAGTACAGACGACAAAGCATCTAAGTAATCCAATCCATCCCAAACTGCGTGATGCCATGCATTATTTTTCATTTATAAGCTTTTACTCAGTGAGCACCAATGATTTGGTTAGAGTGATCATTATAACTGGCCGATCAACTTTTCATATCTGCACTAAATCGTCCATAACTTTTGATTTATTGTTCAGAATTACACGCATCCAATCCCCACATTAAGCTAGTTCAATATATTGTGACAAAATTTGAAATGAAACTAAATTTTCCAATCCCCAAACTACATGATGTCATGCGTTATTCTTCATTTATAAGCGTTTACTCAATGAGCACCAACGATCAGTTTATAATGATCATTTTATTTAGCCGATCAACTCGACATGTCTGGACTAAATCGTCCATAACTTTTGATTTGTAACTTAGAATGACACGAATCCAACGCCCACATTAAGCTAGTTCAAATTTCTATATTGTGACAAAATTTGAAACAGAACTATATACAACAATGCGTCCAAGTAATCCAATCTATTCCAAACTGCTTAATGCCATGCATTATGCTTCATTTATAAGCCTTTACTCAATGAGCACCAATGATCAGTTTAGAATGATCATTTCAACTTGCCAATCAACTTGGCATGTATGCACTAAATCGTATGTAACTTTTGATTTAGAGCTCAGAATGACACGAATACAATGTCTACGTTAAGCTAGCTCAATTTTTTATATTATGACAAAATTTGAGAAATAAATAGAGACCACAAAGCGTCCAAGTAATCCAGTCCATCTCGAACCACGTGATGTCATGCATTATTCTTCATTTATAAGCGTTTACTCAATGAGCACAAATGATCAGTTTATAATGATCATTTTAACTCGCTGATCTACTTGACATGTCTGCACTAAATCATCCATAACTTTTGATTTATAGCTCAGAATGACACGAATCCAATGCCCACATTAAGCTAGTTCAATTATCTATATTGGCACAAAGTTTGAGACAGAAATAGATAACACAAAGTGTCCAAGAAATCCAATCAATCCCATACTACATGATGCCTTGCATTATTCCATAAACAATAATTATCGTATTAGAATAATCATATTAACTGGCCGATCAACTTGACATGTCCACACTAAATTGTTCGTAACTTTTGATTTATAGCTCAAAATGACACGAATCCAATGCCCTCGTTAATCAAGCTCAATTTAATCTATTTTGACAAAATTTGAGATAAAAATAGAGACGACAAAGCGTCCCAGTAATCAAATCTATCCAAACTACTTTATGCCATGATTTATGCTTTATTTATAAACCTTTAGTTAATGAGCACCAATGTTCTCTTTAGAATGATCACTTTAACTTGCCACTCAACTTGACATGTCCGCACTAAATTGTCCGTAACTTTTGATTTAGAGATCAAAATGACACGAATCCAATGCCCACGTTAAGGTAGCTCAAGTTTCTATATTGTGACAAAATTTGACACAGAAATAGATACGACAAAGCATCCAAGTAATCCAATTCATCCCAAACTACATGATGCCATGCATTTTTTTTCATTTATAAGATTTTACTCAATAGCACCAATGATCAGTTTAGAATGATCATTTTAACTGGCGGTCAAGTTGTCGTGTCTACACTTAATCATCCATAACTTTTGATTTATAGCTTAAAATGAAACGAATCCAATGCCCACATTAACCGTTTGTAACTTTTGAGATAGAGCTCAAAAAATACCAATCCAATGAACACATTAAACTAGCTCAATTTTCTATAATTTAACAAAAAGAATAGATATGACAAAGTGTTCAAATAATCGATTCTATCCATAACTGTGTGATGCCATGCATTATGCTCCATTTATAAGCCTTTACTCAATGACACGAATCCAATGCTCACTTCAAGCTAGCTCAAATTTCTATATTGTGACAAAATTTGAAACAGAAATAGATATGACTGCGTCCAGGTAATCCAGTCCATCCCAAACTGCATGATACCGTGCATTATTCTTCATTTATAAGCTTTTAATCAATGAGAACCAACGATCAGTTTAAAATGATCATTTTAACATCCCGATCAACTTGACATGTTTGCACTATATCATCCATAACTTTTGATTTATACGTCAGAATGACACGAATCAATTGCCCACATTAAGCTACTTCAATTTTCTATATTGTGAGGAAATTTGAGATTGAAATAGATACGACAAAGCGTCCAAGTAATCCGATCAAACCTAAACTGCGTGATGCGATGCATTATGCTTCATTTATAAGACTTCACTCAATGAGCACCAATTATCAGTTTAGAATGATCAATTTAACTGGCCAATCAACTTGACATGTCCAGACTAAATTGTCCGTAACTTTTGATTTCGAGCTCTGAATGACAAGAATCCAATGTCCATGTTAAGCTAGCCCAATTTTTGATATTGTGACAAAATTTGAGATAGAAATAGATACGGCAAAACATCCAAGTAATCCAACCCTTCCCAAACTGTATGATGCCATGCTTTGTGCCTCATTTATAAGCCTAACTTAATGGGCACTAATGATCAATTTAGAACGATCATTTTAACTCGCCGATCAACTTGACATGACCGCACTAACTCGTCAATAACTTTTGATTTAGAGCTCAGAAACACACGAATCCAATGCCCACGTTAAATTAGCTCAATTTTCTATAGTCCAAAACATTTGAGACAAAAATAGATACGACAAAGCGTCCAAGTAATCCAATCCATCACAAACTGCGTGATGACATGCATTATTTTTCATTTATAAGCTTTTAGTCAATGAGTACCAATGATCAGTTTAGAATGATCATTCTAACTGGCCGATCAACTTTTCATGTCTGCACTGAATTCAATAACTTTTGATTTGTAGCTTAGAATGACACAAATCCAATGCCCACATTAAGCTAGTTCAATTTTCTATATTGTCACAAAATTTGAAATAGAACTAGATACGACAATGTGTCCAAGTAATCCAATCTATCCCAAACTGCATGATGTCATGTTTTATACCTCATTTATAAGCCTTTACTTAATGAGCACCAATGACCAGTTTAGAATGATCATTTTAACTCGCCAATCAACTTGACATGCCCGCACTAAATCGTCCGTAACTTTTGATTTAGTGCTCAGAATGGAACGAATCCAACACCCACGTTAAGCTAACTCAATTTTCTATAATGTAACAAAATCTGAGACAGAAATAGATATGAAAAAGCTTCCAAGTAATCCAATCTATCCATAACTGTGTGATACCATGCATTATGCTCCATATATAGGCTTTTACTCAATGAGCACTAATGATCTGTTTTGAATGATCAATTTAACTAGCCGATCAACTGGAAATGTACGCACTAAATCGTCCACAACTTTTGATTTAGAGCAAAGAATGACACGAATCAAATGCCCACTTTAAGCTAGCTCAATTTTCTATATTGCGATTAAATTTGAGACATAAATATATACGACAAAGCATCCAAGTAATCCAGTCCATCCCAAACTGCGTGATGCCGTGCATTATTCTTCATTTATAAGCTTTTACTCAATGAACACCCACGATCAGTTTAAAATGATCATTTTAAGAGGCCGATCAACTTGACATGTCTGCACTATATCGTCCATAACTTTTGATTTATGGGTCAAAATTACACGAATCAATTGCCCACAATAAGCTACTTCAGTTTTATATATTGTGAAAACATTTGAGATGGAACTAGATATGAAAAAGCGTCCAAGTAATCCAATCTATCCCAAACTGCATGATGCGATGCATTATGCTTCATTTATAAGCCTTTACTCATTGTGCACCAATGACCAGTTTTAAAATGATCACTTTAAGCGGCCGATCAACTTGACATGTCCACAATGAATCGTCCGTAACTTTTGATTTAGAGCTCAGAATGACACGAATCCAATGCCCACGTTAAGCTAGATAAATTTTCAATATTTTGACAAAATTTAAGATAGAAGTCGAGACGACAAAGCGTCCAACTAATCCAATCTATCGTAAAATATGTGATGCCACATGTTATGCTTCATTTATAAGCTTTCACTCAATGAGCACCATTGATCTGTTTAGAATGATTACTTTAATTGGCCATTCAACTTGACATGTCCGCACTAAACCGTTTGTAACATT
>JAENJI010000483.1:0-29060 GCA_018901935.1 Pugionium cornutum
TGGGGAGATTTCAAGTTTATCGGCCAGTTAAAATGATCTTTCCAAACTGATTATTGGTGCTCCTTGAGTAAACGCTTATAAATGAAGCATAATGCATGACATCACACAGTTTGGGATACATTGGATTACTTGGACCCTTTTTCGTACATATTTCGGTCTTAAATGTTGTCACAATATAGTAAAAATTGAGCTAGCTTAACGTGGTCATTGGATTTGTATCATTCTCAATTGTAAATCAAAGTTAAGAATGATTTAGAGCAAGCATGTCAAGTTGACCGGCCAATTAAAATGATCATTCTAAACTAATCATTGATGCTCCTTGAGTAAAGGCTTATAAATGAAACAAAATGCATGGCATCTTGTAGTTGGGGATACGTTGGATTACTTGGAGGCTTTCTAGTAGCTCTTTAAGTCTCAAATGTTTTCACAATATAGTAGTTGAACTAACTTAATGTGGGCGTTGGATTCATATCATTTTGAGCTCCAAATCAAAAGTTAAAGACGATTTAGTGTGGACATGTTAAGTTGATCAGCTACTTAAAATGAACATTCTAAACTCATCATTTTTGCTCATTGAGTAAGGGCGAATAAATGAAGCATAATGCATAACATCACGCAGTTTGTGATAGACTGGATTACTTGGAGGCTTTGTCGTACCTATTTCGGATTAAATTTTGTCACAATATTGAACATTGAGCTAGTTTAACGTGTGCATTGGATTCGTGTCATTCTGAACTCTAAATACAAAGTTACGGATGATTTAGTGCGGACATGTCAAATTGATCGGCCAGTTAAAATTATCATTCTAAACATATCATTGGTGCTCTGTGATCAAAGGCTTATAAATGATGCATAATGCATGGCTTCATGCATTTTGGCAATGACTTGGAAGCGTTGAAGTAGTTCTTTCAGTCTCAAATATTGTCACAATATAGAAAATTGAGCTAGCTTGACGTGGGCAATGGATTCGTGTCAGTTTGAACTCTAAATCAAAAGTTACGGACTATTTAGTGGGGAGATGTCAAGTTGATCGGCACGTTAAAATGATCTTCCCAAACGGATTATTGGTGCTCCTTCAGTAAACGCTTATAAATGAAACATAATGCATGTCATCACACAGTTTGGGATACATTGGATTACTTGGACCCTTTTTCGTAGCTATTGCGGTCTTAAATTTTGTCGCAATATAGAAAAAAATCGAGCTAGCTAAACGTGTGCAGTGGATTCGTGTCATTCTCAACTCTAAATCAAAATTAAAAACGATTTAGTGCGGACATGTCAAGTTGACCGGCCAATCAAAATGATCATTCTAAACTGATCACTGTTGCTCCTTGAGTAAAGGCTTATAATTGAAACAAAATGCATGGTATCATGCAGTTGGGGATACATTGGATTACTTGGTGGTTTTGTAATAGATCTTTCAGTCTCAAATGTTGTCACAATATAGTAAACTGAGCTAACTTAACGTGGGCATTGGATTCATATCATTTTGAGCTCTAAATAAAAAGTTAAAGACGAATTAGTGCGGACATGTCAAGTTGATCTGCTAGTTATATTGATCATTCTAAAATGATCATTTTTGCTTCTTGAATAAGGGCGAATAAATGAAGCAGAATGCATGGAATCACACAGTTTGGGATACAATTGATTACTTGGAGGCTTTGTCATAGCTATTTTGGTATTAAATTTTGTCAAAATGTAGAAAATTGAGATAGCTTAACCCGGGCATTTGATTCGTGTCATTTAGAACTCTAAATCAAAAGTTATAGACGATTTTCTATTGACATTTCAAGTTGATCGGCTAATTAAAATGATCATTTTAAAGTGATCATTGGTGCTCCTTGAGTAAAGGCTTATAAATGAAGCATAATGTATGGCATCACACAATTTGGGATCATTGGATTACTTGGAGGCTTTGTTGTAGCTATTTCGGTCTTAAATTTTGTCACAATATAGATAATTGAGCAAGCTTAACGTTGGAGTTGGATTTATATCATTTTGAGATCTAAATAAAAATTAAAGATGATTTATAGTGGACATGTCAAGTTGATCAGCTACTAAAAATGATCATTTTTGCTCCTTGAGTATGGGTGTTTAAATGAAGCATGATGCATGGCACCATGCAGTATAGGATAGATTGGATTACTTTGAGGCTTTGTCGGACCTATTTCGTCTTAAATTTTGTCATGATATTAAAACGTGAGCTAGCTTAATGTGGACGTTGGATTCATGTCATTCTGAACTCTAAATGAAAAGTTACGGACGATTTAGTCCCTAAATGTAAAGTTTGATCGGCCAGTTAAAATGATCATTCTAAACTGATCATTTGTGCTCCTTGAGTAAAGGCTTGGAAATGAAACATAATGCATGGCATCACACAGTTTGGGATATATTAGATAACTTTGAGGCTTTGTCGTAGCTCTTTCAGTCTCAAATTTTGTTACAATATGGAAAATTGAGCTAGCTTACCGTGGGCATTAGATTCATGTCATTTTGATCTCTATATCAAAAGTTAAAGATGATTTAGGGCGGACATGTAAAGTTGATCAGCTAGTTAAAATGATCATTTGTAAATTGATTATGAGTGCTCCTTGAGTAAAGGCTTATAAATGAAGCATAATGCATGGCATCATGCAGTTTAGGATAGATTGGATTAGTTGGAGGCCTCGTAGTTGCTACTGAGATAGCTTAAAGTTTGAGCTCTAAATAAATAGTTAAAGAAGATTTAATGCGGACATGTCAAGAATATCAGATAGTTAAAATGATCACTCCAAACTGATCAATGGTGCTCCTAAGTAAGGGCTTATAAATGAAGCATAATGCATGGCATCAAGCAGTTTGTGATAGATTGGATTTTTTGGAGTCTTTTTCGTAGCTATTTCGGTTTGAAATTTTGTCACAATACAGAATATTGAGCTAGCTTAGCGTGGGTGTTGGATTCATGTAATTATAAACTCTAAACCAAAAGTTACAGACAATTTATTGCGGACATGTCATGTTGATCGGCCACTTAAAATGATCATTCTAAACTAATCATTGGTGCTCCTTGAGTAAAGGCTTATAAATGAAGCATAATGCATGGCATCACGCAGTTTGAGATACAATGGATTATGTGGAGGCTTTGTAGTACCTCTTTCAATCTTAAATGTTGTTGCAATATGGAAAATTAAGCTTGCTGAACTTGTGCATTGGATTCATATCATTTTGAGCTCAAAATCAAAAGTTAAATACGATTTAGTGCGGACATGTCAAGTTTATCAGGTACTCTAAATGATAATTCTAAACTGATCAGTTTTGCTCTTTGAGTATGGGTGTATAAATGAAGCATAATCCATGAAATCATCCAGTTTAAGATAGATTAAATTATTTAAAGGCTTTTTGTACCTATTTCGGTCTCAAATTTTGTCACAATATGGAAAATTGAGCTAGCTTAACGTGGGCGTTGGATTCATGTCATTTTGATCTCTAAATCAAAAGTTAAAGACGAATAAGGGTGGACATGTAAAGTTGATCAGGTAGTTAAAGTGATCATTTCTAAATTGATCATTTCTACATTGATCATTGGTGCTCCTTGAATAAAGAATTATAAATGAAGTATAATGCATGACATCACGCATCTTGGTATAGATTGGATTATTTGGAGGCTTAGTAGAAGCCCTTTCAGACTCAAATGTTGTCACAAAGTGGAAACCTGAGCTAGCTTAACGATCATTCTAAACTGATAGTTGGTTCTCCTTGAGTAAAGGCTTATGAATGAAATATAATGCATAGCATCACGCAGTTTGCGATACATTGGATTACTTTAAGGCTTTGTCATAGCTCTTTTATTCTCAAAATGTTGTCACAATATGGAAAATTGAGCTAGCTTAACGAGGGCGTTGGATTCATGTAATTATCAGCTTCAAAAAAAAAGATAAAGACGTTTTATTGCGGAAAAGTCAAGTTGAACAGCTAATTAAAATGATCATTATAAACTGATCATTGGTGATACATGAGTAAAAGCTTATAAATGAAGCATAAGGCACTGCATCACGCAGTCAGGGATAGATTGGATTACTTGTAGGCTGTGTCGTAGGTATTTGGATGTTAAATTATATCTTAATATATAAATCTGAGCTAGGCTACCGTGGGCATTGGATTCGTTTCATTGTCAACTCTAAATAAAAAGTTACGGATGATTTAGTGCGGACATTTCAAGTTGATTGGCTAGTTAAAATTATCATTCTAAACTGATCATTGGTGCTCCTTGAGTAAAAGCTTATAAATGAAGCATAATGCATGGCTTCACGCAGTTTTGGATACATTGGATTAGTTCTAGGCTTTTTCGTAGCTCTTTGAGTCTCAAATGTTGTCACAATATGGAAAATTGAGCTAGATTAATGTTAGCGATGGACTCATGTCATTTTGAGCTCCAAATCAAAAGATAAAGACGATTTATTGTGGACATGTCAAGTTGATGAGCTAGTTAAAATGATCATTCTAAACAGATCATTGGTGCTCCTTGAGTAAAGGCTTATAAATGAAGTATGGCATCACGCAATTAGGGATAGATTGAATTATATGTAGGCTTTATCGTAGCTATTTTGATGTTAAATTCAAACACAGTATGGAAAATTGAGTTAGCTTAACGAGGGCGTTGATTTCGTGTCATTCTGAACTCTAAATCAAAAGTTATGGAAGATTTAGTGCGGACATGTCAAGTTGATCAGGGAATTAAAATAATCATTCTAAAGTGATAATTGGTGCTCCTTGAGTAAAGGCTTATAAATGAAGCATAATGCATGGCATCATGCAGTTTGGGATACATTGGATTACTTTGAAGCTTTGTCATAGCTCTTTTAGTCTCAAAATGTTGTCACAATATGGAAAATTGAGCTAGATTAATGAGGGTGTTGGATCATGTAATTTTCAACTCCAAATCAAAAGATAAAGACGATTTATTTTGTACAAGTCAAGTTGATCAGCTTGTTAAAATGATCATTCTAAATTGATCATTGGTGCTCCTTGATTAAAAGCTTAGAAATGAAGCGTAATGCATTGCATCAAGCAGTTAGGGATAGATTGGATTACTTGTAGGCTTTGTCGTACCTATTTCGATGTTAAATTCTATCAAAATATAGAAATTTGAGCTAGGTTAACGTGGGTATTGTATTCGTGTCATTGTGAAATTTAAATCAAAAGTTACTGACAATTTATTGTGGACATGTCAAGTCTATTGGCCAGTTAAAATGATCATTCTAAACTGATCATTGGTGCTCCTTTAGTATAACCTTATAAATGAAGCATAATGCATGGCTTCACACAGTTTTGGATACATTGGATTAGTTGGAGGGTTTTTCGCTGCTCTTTCACTCTCAAATGCTGTCACAATATGGAAAATTGAGCGAGCTTAACGTTGGTGTTGGACTCATCTCATTTTGAGCTCTAAATCAAAAGTTAAAGACGATTTAGTGCGGACATGTCAAGTTTATCATCTAGTTAAAATGATCATTCTAAATTGATCATTGGTTCTCCATGAGTAAATGCATGACATAACGCAGTTTGTGATAGATTGGATTACTTGGAGGCTTTTTCTTATCTATTCGGTCTTAAATTTTGTAACAATATACAAAACTGAGCTAGCTTAATGTGAGCGTTCGATTCGTATCATTTTGAACTCTAAATCAAAAGTTACGGACGATTTAGTGCCGACATATCAAGTTGATCGTCCAGTTAAAATAATAATTCTAAACTAATCATTGATACTCCATGAGTAAAGGCTTATCAATAAAGCATAATGCATGGCATCATAAAATTTGGTATACATTGGATTACTTGGATGCTTTATCGTAGCTCTTTAAGTTTAAAATGTTGTCACATAGAGAAAATTGAGCTAGCGTAATGTGGGCATTGTGTTCGTATGATTCTGAACTCTAAATCAAAAGTTACGGATGATTTAGCGCAGACATGTCAAGGTTATCACCAGTTAAAATGATTATTCTAAACTAATCATTAGTGCTCCTTGCGTAAAGGCTTATAAATAAAAAATAATGCATGGCATCACGCAGTTTGGCATAGATTGGATGAGTTGGAGACTTTGTTGTAGCTATTTCGATATTAAATTTTGTCACAATATAGAAATCGAGCTAGCTTAACGTGAGCGTTGTATTCATGTCATTCTGAACTCTAAATCAAAAGTTACGGACGATTTAGTGCGGATAAGTCAAGTTGATCGGCCTGTTAAAATGATCATTCTGAACTGATCATTTGTGCCCCTTGAGTAAACGCTTATAAATAAAGCATAATGGAAGGTATCACGCAATTTTGGATACATTGGACTACTTGAAGGCTTTGTAGTAACTCTTTGAGTGTCAAATGTTGTCACAATATGGAAAATTGAGCTAGCTTAACGTTAGTGTTGGACTCATGTCATTTTAAGTTCCACATCAAAAGCTAAAGACGATTTATTGCGGATATCTCAAGTTGATCAGCTAGTTAAAATGATCATTCTACACTGATCCTTGGAGCTCCTTGAGTTAATGCTTATAAATGAAGCATAATGGATTTCATCACGCACCTAGGGATAGATTGGATTATTTTTAGGCTTTCTTGTAACTATTTCAATGTAAAATTATGTTACAATATAGAAATTTGAGCTAGGTTAACGTGGGCATTGGATTCGTGTCGTTCAAAAGTTACAGACGCTTTTGTGCGGACATTTCAAGTTGATCGGCCATTTAAAATGATGATTCTAAAGTTATAATTTGTGCTCCTTGAGTAAAAGCGTATAAATGAAGCATAATGCATGGCTTCATGCAGTTTTGAATACATTGGATAAAGTGGAGGCTTTTCCGTAGCTCTTTCAATCATAATTGTTGCCACACTATGGAAAATTGAGCTACTTAACGTGGATGTTGGGCTCATGTCATTTTGAGCTCTAAATAGAAATTTAAAGACGATTTAGTACGGACATGTCAAGTTTTTCAGCAACTTAAAATGATCATTCTAAATTGATCATTGGTGCTCCTTGAGTAAAGGCTTATAAATGAAGCATAATGCATGACATCACGCAGTTTGGGATAGATTGGACTACTTGGAGGCTTTGTCGTAGCTATTTTGCTCTTAAATTTTGTCACAATATTTAAAATTTGAGCTAGCTTATTGTGTGTGTTGGATTCATATCATTTTGAACTCTGACTAAAAAGTTACGGACGATTTAGTGCCGACATGCCAAGTTGATCGGCCAGTTCAAATGATCATTCTAAACTGATCATTGGTACTCCTTCAGTAAAGGCTTATCAATGAAGCATAATGCATGGGATCACGTAATATGGGATAGATTGGATTACTTAGAGGCTTTGTCACGGCTATTTTGGTCTTAAATTTTTCCCCAATATTCAAAATAGAGCTAGCGTAACGTGGGCATTGTAATCGTGTCATTATGAACTCTAAATCAAACGTTATGGATGATTTAGTGCGGACATGTCAAGTTGGTCGCTAGTTAAAATGATCATTTTAAACTAATCATTGGTTCTCATTGCGTAAAGGCTTAAAACCGAAGAATAATGCATGGCATCACACAGTTTGGGATACATTGGATTACTTTGAGTCTTTTCCATAGCATTTTCGGTCTCAAAATGTTATCACAAAATGGAAAATTGAGCTGGCTTAATATGGGTGTTGGATACATGCAATTTTGAGTTCTAAATCAAAAGTTAAAGACAATTTAATGCAAGAAATCTCAATTTAATCAACTAGTTAAAATGATCATTCTAAGCTGATCATTGGTGCTCCTTAAGTAAAGGCTTATAAATTAAACATAATGCATGGCATCACAAAATTTGAGATATATTGGATTACTTGGAGGCTTTGTCGTAGCTATTTCGATCTTAATTTTTGTCACAATATAGAAATGGAACAAGCTTAACATAAGCGTTGGATTCATGTTATTCTAAACTCTAAGTCAAAACTTACGGACGATTTAGTACAGAAAAGTCAAGTTGATCGGCCTGTTAAAATGATCATTCTTGAACTGATCATAGGTGCCGCTTGAGTAAACGCTTATAAATAAAGCATACTGTATGGTATGACGCAATTTGGGATACATTGGACTACTTGAAGGCTTTGTAGTAACTCTTTGAGTCTTAAATGTTGTCACAATATGGAAAATTGAGCTAGCTTAACGTTAGCATTGGACTCATGTCATTTTGAGTTCCACATCAAATGCTAAAGACGATTTATTGCGGATATGTCAAGTTGATCAGCCAGTTAAAATGATCATTCTAAACTGATCATTGGTGCTCCTTGAGTAAAAGCTTATAAATGAAGCATAATGCATTGCATCACGCAGTTAGGGATAGATTAGATTATTTTTAGGCTTTCTCATAGCTATTTCGATGTAAAATTCTGTCACAATATAGAAATTTGAGCTAGGTTAATGTGGGCATTGGATTCGTGTCATTCAAAAGTTATGGACGCTAGTGTTGACATGTCAAGTTGATCGGCCAGTTAAAATAATGATTCTAAGCTGATAATTGGTGCTCCTTGAGTAAAAGCGCATAAATGAAGTATAATGCATGGCTTCATGCAGTTTTAGATACACTTCATTAAGTGGAGGCTTTTTCGTAGCTCTTTCAATCTCAAATGTTGTCACAATATGGAAAATTGAGCTAGCTTAACGTGGGTGTTGGACTCATATCATTTTGAGCTCTAAATAGAAAGTAAATACGATATAGTGCGAACATGTCAAATTGTTAAGTTAGTTAAAATGATCATTCTAAATTGATCATTGGTGCTCCTTGAGTAAAGGCTTATAAATAAAGCATAATGCATGGCATCATGCAGTTTGGGATAGATTGGACTACTTGGAGGCTTTGTCGTAGCTATTTCAGTCTTAAATTTTGTCACAATATACAAAATTGAGCTAGCTTAATCTGTGTGTTGGATTCGTATCATTTTGACTTTTAAAAAAAAATTACAGACGATTTAGTGCTGACATGCCAAGTTGATCGGCCAGTTAAAATGATCATTCTAGTTGATCATTGTTACTCCTTCAGTAAACGCTTATCAATGAAGCATAATGCATGGCCTCACACAGTTTGGGATAGATTAGATTACTTGGAGGATTTTTCGTTTCTATTTTGGTCTTCAATTTTTCCACAATATACAAAATTGAGCAAGCTTAATGTGGGCGTTGCACTCGTATCATTTTCAACTCTAAATCAAAAATTACAAACGATTTAGTGCCGACATGTGAAGTTTATCGGCCAGTTAAAATGATCATTCTAAACTGATCATTGGTGCTACTTGAGTAAAGGCTTATAAATGAAGCATAATGGATGGCATCACGCAGTTTGGGATACATTGCATTAATTGGCGGTTTTTCGTAGCTCTTCCAATCTCAAATGTTGCCACAACATGGATAATTGAGCTAGTTTAACGTGGGCGTTGGACACATGTCATTTTGAGCACTAAATCAAAAGTTAAAGACGATATAGTGCGGACATGTAATGTTTATCAGCCAGTTAAAATAATCATTCTAAATTGATCATTGGTTGTCCTTGAGTAAAAGCATATAAATGAAGCATAATGCATGGCCTCACTCAGTTTTGGATACATTGGATTACTCTAACGCTTTTTGTAGATCTTTCAGTTCATTCTAAATTCATCATTGGTGCTACTTGAATAAAGGCATATAAATGAAGCATGATGCATTGCATCACGTACTTTGGGATAGATTGGATTACTTGGAGGCTTTGTTGTAGCTATTTTGGTTTTAAATTTTATCACGATATAAAAAAATATGGGCTAGCTTAACGTGGGCGTTGGATTCATATTATTTTGAACTCTAAGTCAAAAGTTACGGACGATTTAGTGCGAACATTCCAAGTTGATCAGCCAATTAAAATGATCATTCTAAACTGATCATTGGGGCTCATTGAGCAATAGTTTACAAATGAAGCATCATGAATGACATCACGCAGTTTGGGATATAATGAAGCAAATGTTGTTCAATATAGAAAATTGAGCTAGCGTAACTTGGGCATTGGAGTTGTGTAATTCTGAACTCTAAATTAAAATTTATGGACAATTTAGTGCGGACAGTAAGTTGATCGGCCTGTGAAAATGATCATTCTAAACTGATCATTGGTGCTCATTGAGTAAGGGCTTATAAATGAAGCAAAATGCATGACATCACGCAGTTTGAGATACAATGGATTACTTGGAGGCTTTGTAGTAGTTCTTTCAATATCAAATGTTGTCACAAAATGGAAAACTGAGCTAGCTTAACGTTACCATTGGACTAATGTCATTTTAAGCTCAAAATCAAAAGATAAAGGCGATTTAATGTGGACATGTCAAGTTGGTCAGCTAGTTCGAATGATCATTCTAAACTGATAATTGGTTCTCCTTGAGAAAACGCTTATAAATGAAACAAAATGCATAGCATCACGCATTTAGGGATAGATTGGATTACTTGTACGTTTGTCATAGCTACTTCGATGTTAAATTCTGTCACAATACAGAAACTTGAGCTAGCTTAACGTGGGCGTTGGATTCCTGTAATATTGAACTCTAAACCAAAAGTTACAAACGATTTCCTGTGGACATGTCAAGTTTATCAGCTAATTAAAATGATCATTCTAAATTGATCATTGGTGCTTCTTGAATAAGGGCTTATAAATGGAGCATAATGCATGGTACCATGTAATTTGGGATACATTCGATTACTTGGAGGCTTAGTAGCTTTTTTGGTCTTAAATGTTGTACAATGAATAAAATTGAGGTAGATTAACGTGGGCATTGGATTCGTGTCATTCTGAACTATAAATAAAAAAAATCAAAAGTTACAAACAATTTAGCGCAGACATGTCAAGTTGATCGGCGAGTTAAATGATCATTCTAAACTGACCAATGGTGCTCCTTAAGAAAAGGCTTATAATTGAAGAATAATGCATGGCATCACACAATTTGGAATAGATTGGATTGCTTAGAGGATTTTCCGTAGCTCTTTCAGTCTTGAATTTTGTCACTATATAGAAAATTGAGCAACATAAAATGGATGTTGGATTCTTGTCATTCTAAGGTGTCTATCAAAAGTTACAGACGATTTAGTGCAGACATGTCAAATTGATCGGCTTGTTAAACTGATCATTGGTGCTCCTTGAGTAAAGCCTTATAAATGAAGCATAATGCATGGCATCATCCTGTTTGGGAAACATTCGATTACTTTAAGGCTTTTTCATAGCTCTTTCAGTTTAAAAATGTTGTAACAATATGAAAAATTGAGCTAGCTTAACGTGGGCGTTGGATTCATGTAATTTTGACCTCTAAATCAAAAGTTAAATACGATTAAGTGTGAGACATGTCAAATTGATCGGCTAGTTAAAATGATCATTCTAAACAGATTATTGGTGTTCCTTGAGTAAAGGCTTAAAATGAAGCATAATGTATGATATCACGCAGTTTAGGATAGATTGAATTACTTAGATGATTTGTCATAGCTATTTTGGTCTTATGTTTTGTAACAATATTGAAAATTGACCCAGCTTAACGTGAGTGGTGGATTCATGTCATTCTGAACTCTAAATCAAAAGTTATGGACGATTTAGTGTGGACATATCAAGTTTATCGGCCAGTTATAATGATCATTCTAAACTGATCAATGGTGCTCATTAAGTAAAGTCTTATAAATGAAGCATAATGCATGGTATCACGTAGTTTGGGATACATTGGATTACTTGGAGGCTTCGTCGTAGCTCTTTCAGTCTCAAATGTTGTCACACTATGGAAAATTGAGCTAACTAATTGTTAGCATTGGACTCATATCATTTTGAGATCCAAATCAAAAGATAAATACGATTTATTGCACACATGTCAAGTTGATCAGCTAGTTAAAATGATCATCCTAATATGATCATTGGTGCTCCTTCAGTAAAGGATTATAAATGAAGCATAATGCCCGACATCACAAAGTTAGGGATAGATTGGATTACATATAGGATTTGTCGTACCTATTTCGATGTTCAATTTTTTCAAAAATAGAAAATTGAGCTAGCTTAACGTGGGCGTTGGAGTCATGTCATTTTGAGATGTAAATCAAAAATTAGAGAAGATATAGTGGGGACATGTTAAGTTGATCAGCTGGTTAAAATGATCATGCTAAATTGATCATTGGTGCTCCTTGAGTAAGGGCTTCTAAATGAACATTAATGCATGACACCACAGTTTGGGATACATTGGATTACTTGGAGGCTTTGTAGTAGCTCTTTCGGTCTTAAATGTTGTCACAACATAGAAAATTGAGCTAGCTTAACGTGGGCAGGATTCTTGTCATTTGGAACTCTAAATCAAAAGTTACAGACAATTGATTTAGGACATGTAAAGTTGATCAGCCAGTTGAAATGATCATTCTAAACTGGTCATTGGTGCTCCTTAAGTAAAGGCTTATAAATGAAGACAAATGCAAGGCATCACGTAGTTTCGGATAGATTGGATTACTTGGAGGCTTTTTTGTAGCTCTTTCAGTCTCAAATTTTGTCACAATATAAAAAATTGAGCTAGCATAACATTGGTGTTGGATTCATGTCATTCTTAACAGTAAATCAAAAGTTACGGACGATTTATGGTGGAGATGTCAAGTTGATCGGCCAGTTAAAATGATGATTCTATACGGATCATTGGTGCTCCTTCAGTAAAGGCTTATAAATGAAGCATAATGCATGGCATCACGCTGTTTGGGATACATTAGATTATTTTGAGGCTTTGTTGTACCTCTTTCAGTCTAAAAATGTTGACACAATATGGAAAATTGAGCTAGCTTAAGGTGGGTGTTAGATTCATGTAATTTTGAAGTCTAAATCAAAAGTTAATGACGATTTAGTGCATGACATGTCAAGTTGATCAGCTAGTAAAAATTATAATTCTTAACTTATCATTGGTGTTCCTTGAGTAAAGGTTTAAAATGAAGCATAATTCATGGCTTTACGCATAATGCATGACATCACGCAGTTTGGGATTACTTGGAGGCTTTGTATTAGCTCTTTCAGTCTGAAAAGTTGTCACAATATGGAAAATTGAGCTAGCTTAATGTTAGCATTGGACTCGTCATTTTGGGATCAAAATCAAATATAAAAATGATTTATTGCGGAGATGTCAAGTTGATCCGCTAGTTAAAATAATCATTTTAAACTGATCATTAGTCCTCCTTGAGTAAAGGCTTCTAAATGAAGCATAATGCATTGTATCACGCAGTTTGGGATTACTTGGAAGCTTTGTAGTAGCTCTTTCAATTTCAAAAGTTTTCACAATATGGAAAATTGAGCTATCTTAATGTTAGCGTTGGACTCATGTCATTTTGAGATCCAAATCAAAAGATAAAGATGATTTATTATGGACATGTCAAAATGATCGGCTAGTTAAAATGATCATTTTAAAATGATCATTGGTGCTCCTTGAGTAAAGGCTTATAAATGAAGTTTAATGCATGGCATCATGCAGTTTCGGATACATTGGATTATGTGGATGCTTTGTCGTAGCTCTTTCAGAATTAAATGTTGTAACAATATAGAAAATTGAGTTAGATTAACGTGTGCGTTGGATTCATGTAAATTTTGTGCACTAAAGCAAAAGAGAAAGGCGATTTAGTGCCAGACATGTCAAGTTGATCAGCTAGGTAAAATGATCATTCTAAACTGATCATTGATGTTCCTTTTGTAAAGTCTGAAAATGAAGCATAATACATGACATCACGCAGTTTGGGATAGATTGGATTACTTAGAGGTTCTTTCATAGCTATTTTGGTCTTAAATTTAGTCACAATATAGAACATTGAGCTAGCTTAATGGGGGCATTGGATTCGTGTCATTCGAAATTCTACATCAAAAGCTATGGAAGATTTAGTGCGAGCAGATCAAGTTGACCGGCCAGTTAAATTGATCATTCTAAACTGATCATTGGGTTCTCCTTGAGTAAAGGCTTATAAATGAAGCGTAATGCATGGTATCACTCAGTTTGGGATAAAGTGGATTACTTGGAGACTTTGTAGTAGCTCTTTCAATCTCAAATGTTGTCACAATTTGATCAGCTCAAAATCAAATGTTAAAGATGATTTAGTGCGGACATGTCAAGTTGATCAGTTAGTTTAAATGATCATCCTGAACTGACCATTGCGGCTCATTGAGCAAAGGCGTATGAAACAAGAATAATGTATGGCATCACGCATTTTAAAATAGATTGGATTACATGGAGATTTTGTCGTAGCTATTTCGGTTTTAATTTTTCTCACAATATAGAAAATTGAGGTAGCTTAACGTAGGTGTTGGATTCGTGTCATTTTGAACTCTAAATCAAAAGTTACAGACAATTTAGTGCAGACATGTAAAGTTGATCAGCCAGTTAAAATAATCATTCTACAGTGGTCATTGGTGCTCCTTAAGTAAAGGCTTATAAATGAAGAATGTATGAATCAAGCATAATGCATGGCATCATGTTTAGGATGATTACTCTGGAGGCTTTTGTATTAGCTCTTTAAGTCTCAAATTTGTCAATATGGAAAATTGACAGCTTAACGTAGTGGATTCATGTCATTTTGAGATCCAAATCAAAGTTAGACGATTTAGGACATGTCAAGTTGATTCACTAGTTAAAATGATCATTTCATTGGTGCTCCTTCAGTAAAGGCTTATAAATGAAGCATAATGCATGGAATCAAGCATAATGCATGGCATAGATTGGATTACTTGGAGGCTTTGTATTAGCTCTTTCAGTCTCAAAAGTTGTCACAATATGGAAAATTGAGCTAGCTTAACGTTAGCATTGGACTCATGTCATTTGAGATCCAAATCAAAAGGTAAAGACGATTTCTTATGGAAATGTCAAGTTGATCCGCTAGTTAAAATGATCATTTTAAACTGATCATTGGTGCTATTTGAGTAAAGGCTTATAAATGAAGCATAATGCTTGGCATCACGCAGTTTGGGATATATTGGATTACTTGGAGGATTTTTTAGCTCTTTAGTGCTAAATGTTGTAACAATATAAAAAATTGAGCTAGCTTCACGTTAGCGTTGGAGTCATGTCATTTTGAGATCAAAATGAAAAGATAAAAACAATTTATTGTGGACATGTCAAGTTGATTCACTAGTTAAAATGATCATTTTAAACTGATCATTGGTGCTCCTTGAGTAAAGGCTTATATATAAAGCATAATGCATGGAATCAAGCATAATGCATGGCATCACGCAGTTTGTGATTACTTGGAGGCTTTGTATTAGCTCTTTAAGTCTCAAAAGTTGTCACAATATGGAAAATTGACATAGCTTAACGTTAGCTATGGACTCATGTCATTTTGAGATCCAAATCAAAGATAAAGACGATTTATTATGGACATGTCAAGTTGATTCACTAGTTAAAATGATCATTTTCAACTGATCATTGGTGCTCCTTGAGTAAAGGCTTATAAATGAAGCATAATGCATGGAATCAAGCATAATGCATGGCATCACGTAGTTTGGGATTACTTGGAGGCTTTGTATTAGCTCTTTCAGTCTCAAAAGTTGTCACAATATGGAAAATTGAGCTAGCTTAACGTTAGCATTGGACTCATGTCATTTTGAGATCCAAATCAAAGGTAAAGACGATTTCTTATGGAAATGTCAAGTTGATCCGCTAGTTAAAATGATCATTTTAAACTGATCATTCGTGCTATTTGAGTAAAGGCTTATAAATGAAGCATAATGCTTGGCATCACGCAGTTTGGGATATATTGGATTACGTGGAGGATTTTTCGTAGCTCTTTTAGTGCTAAATGTTGTAACAATATAGAAAATTAAGTTAGCTTAACGTGTGCGTTGGATTCATGTAATTTTGTGCCCTGAATCAGAAGAGTAAGGCGATTTAGTGCCAGACATGTCAAGTTGATCAGCAAGGTAAAATGTCATTCTAAATTCATCATTGGTGTTCCTTTAGTAAAGTCTTAAAATGAAGCACAATGCATGGCATCACACAGTTTGGGATAGATTGGATTATTTGGAGGCTTTGTCGTAGCTATTCCGGTCTTAAATTTGGTCACAATATAGAAAATTGAGCTAGCTTATCGTGAACATTGGATTCGTATCATTCTAAACTGTAAATCAAAAATAACGGACGATTTAGTGTGGACATGTCAAGTTTATCGGCCAGCTAAAATCAATATTCAAAACTGATCATTGCTTTTGATTGAGTAAAGGCTTATAAATAAGGCATGATGCATGGCATCATGTAGTTTGAGATACATTGGATTACTTCGAGGCTTTGTTATATCTCTTTCAGTCCCAAAAGTTGTCACAATGTGGAAAATTGAGCTAGCTTAACGTTAGCGTTGGACTCATGTCATTTTGAGATCCAAATCAAAAGTTACGGACGATTTAGGGTTGACATTTCAAGTTTATCGGCCACTTATAATGATCATTCTAAACTGATCATTGGTGCTCATTTAAAAAAGGCTTATGAATGAAGCATAATGCATGTTATCACGTAGTTGGGGATACATTGGATTACTTGGAGTCTTCGTCAGAGCTCTTTCAGTCTCAAATGTTGTCACAATATGGAAAATTGAGCTAGAAGAATAATGCATAGCATCACGTATTTTGGGATAGATTGGATTACTTGGAGGCTTTTTCGTAGCTCTTTCATTCTCAAATTTTGTCACAATATAGAAAATTGAGGTAGCGTAACATGGGTGTTGGATTCGTGTTATTCTTAACAGTAGATCAAAAGTTACAGACGATTTAGTGCGGACATGTCAAGTTGATCGCCAGTTAAAATGGTCCTTCTAAACTGATCATTGGTGCTCCTTCAGTAAAGGCTTATAAATGAAGCATAATGCATGGAATCACGCTGTTTGGGATACATTAGATTATTTTTAGTCTTTGTTGTACCTATTTCAGTCTCAAAATTTTGACACAATATGGAAAATTGAGCTATCTTAACGTGGGTGTTAGATTCATGTAATTTTGAAGTCTAAATCAAAAGTTAATTACGATTTAGTGCAGGACATGTCAACTTGATCAGCTAGTAAAATTATCATTCTAAACTTATCATTGGTGTTCCTTGAGTAAAGGCTTAAAATAAAGCATAATTCATGGCATTACGCATAATGCATAGCATCATGGAGTTTGGGATTACTTGGAGGCTTTGAAGTAGCTCTTTAAGTCTCAAAAGTTGTCACAATTGAGCTAGCTTCACGTTAGCGTTGGAGTCATGTCATTTTGAGATCAAAATGAAAAGATAAAAACAATTTATTGTGGACATGTCAAGTTGATTCACTAGTTAAAATGATCATTTTAAACTGATCATTGGTGCTCCTTGAGTAAAGGCTTATATATAAAGCATAATGCATGGAATCAAGCATAATGCATGGCATCAAGCATAATGCATGGCATCACGCAGTTTGTGATTACTTGGAGGCTTTGTATTAGCTCTTTAAGTCTCAAAAGTTGTCACAATATGGAAAATTGAGATAGCTTAACGTTAGCTATGGACTCATGTCATTTTGAGATCCAAATCAAAGATAAAGACGATTTATTATGGACATGTCAAGTTGATTCACTAGTTAAAATGATCATTTTCAACTGATCATTGGTGCTCCTTGAGTAAAGGCTTATAAATGAAGCATAATGCATGGAATCAAGCATAATGCATGGCATCACGTAGTTTGGGATTACTTGGAGGCTTTGTATTAGCTCTTTCAGTCTCAAAAGTTGTCACAATATGGAAAATTGAGCTAGCTTAACGTTAGCATTGGACTCATGTCATTTTGAGATCCAAATCAAAGGTAAAGACGATTTCTTATGGAAATGTCAAGTTGATCCGCTAGTTAAAATGATCATTTTAAACTGATCATTCGTGCTATTTGAGTAAAGGCTTATAAATGAAGCATAATGCTTGGCATCACGCAGTTTGGGATATATTGGATTACGTGGAGGATTTTTCGTAGCTCTTTTAGTGCTAAATGTTGTAACAATATAGAAAATTAAGTTAGCTTAACGTGTGCGTTGGATTCATGTAATTTTGTGCCCTGAATCAGAAGAGTAAGGCGATTTAGTGCCGACATGTCAAGTTGATCAGCAAGGTAAAATGTCATTCTAAATTCATCATTGGTGTTCCTTTAGTAAAGTCTTAAAATGAAGCACAATGCATGGCATCACACAGTTTGGGATAGATTGGATTATTTGGAGGCTTTGTCGTAGCTATTCCGGTCTTAAATTTGGTCACAATATAGAAAATTGAGCTAGCTTATCGTGAACATTGGATTCGTATCATTCTAAACTGTAAATCAAAAATAACGGACGATTTAGTGTGGACATGTCAAGTTTATCGGCCAGCTAAAATCAAATTCAAAACTGATCATTGCTTTTGATTGAGTAAAGGCTTATAAATAAGGCATGATGCATGGCATCATGTAGTTTGAGATACATTGGATTACTTCGAGGCTTTGTTATATCTCTTTCAGTCCCAAAAGTTGTCACAATGTGGAAAATTGAGCTAGCTTAACGTTAGCGTTGGACTCATGTCATTTTGAGATCCAAATCAAAAGTTACGGACGATTTAGTGTTGACATTTCAAGTTTATCGGCCACTTATAATGATCATTCTAAACTGATCATTGGTGCTCATTTAAAAAAGGCTTATGAATGAAGCATAATGCATGTTATCACGTAGTTGGGGATACATTGGATTACTTGGAGTCTTCGTCAGAGCTCTTTCAGTCTCAAATGTTGTCACAATATGGAAAATTGAGCTAGCTTATTGTTAGCATTGGACTCCTGTCATTTTGAGATCCAAATCAAAAGATAAAGACGATTTATTGCGGTCATGTCAAGTTGATCAGCTAGTTAAAATGATCATTCTAATCTGATCATTGGTGCTCCTTGAGTAAATGCTTATAAATGAAGCATAATGCACGACATCACGCAGTTAGGGATAGATTGGATTACTTGTAGGCTTTGTCGTAGCTATTTCGATGTTAAATTTTGTTACAATATATAAAATTGAGGTTGCTTAACATGGGCGTTGGACTCGTGTCATTTTGAGCTCTAAATCAAAAGTTAAAGAAGATATAATGGGGACATGGCATCATGCAGTTTGGGATACATTGTATTAGTTGGAGATTTAGTGCAGGCATGTCAAATTGATCAGCTAGTGAAAATGATCATTCTAAATTGATCACTGCTACTCATTGAGTAAAGGTGTATAAATGAAGCAGAATACATGGCATCATGCAATTTAATAGATTGGATTAGTTGGAGGCTTTGTTGTAGCTCTTTCATTCTCAAATGTTGTCACAATATTGGAATATTGAGCTAACGTAAAGTGGGCGTTCGATTCATGTTATTTTAGCTCTAAACTAAAAGTTAAAGATGGTTTAGTGCGGACATGTCCACTTGATCTGCTAGTTAAAATGATCATTCTAAATTGATCATTTGTGCTCATTGAGTATAACCGAATAAATGAAGCATAGTGTATGGCATCACGCAGCTTGGGATAGACTGGATTAGTTTGAGGCTTTGTCGTAGCTATTTTGGACTTAAATTTTGTCAAAATATAGAAAATTAGTCTGAGGCTTTGTTTGGGCGTTGGATTCCTGTCATTCTGAAATGTAAATCAAAAGTTACGGACGATTTAATGCGTACATGTCAACTTGATCAGCTAGTTAAAATGAACAATCTAAAATGATCATTTCTGCTCATTGGGAAAAGGTTAACAAATGAAGCATAATGCACGGTATCACGCAGTTTGGGATATACTAAATTACTTTGAGGGTTTGTCGTAGCTCTTTTAGTCTCAAATGTTAGCACAATATCTAAAATTGAGCTAGTTTAATGTGGGCGTTGGATTCATCTCATTTTGAGCTCTAAATTAAAAGTTAAAGATGATTTATTGCGGACATGTCAAGTTGATCAGCTAGTTAACATGATCATTCTAAACTTATCATTGATTCTGATTGAGTAAAGGCGTATAAATGAATAATAATGCATGACATTATTCATGTTGGGATATATTGGATGACTTGCAGGCTTTGTCTTAGCTATTTTGGTCTTAAACATTGTTCCAATATAGAAAATTGAGCTAGCTTTACTTGGGCGTTAGATTGGTGTCATTCTAAAATGTAAATCAAAAGTTACATACGATTTAGTGCAGACATGTCAACTTAATAAGCTAATTAAAAAAATTCTGAACTGATCATTAGTGCTCACTGAGCAAAGGTTTACAAATAAAGCATAATGCACGATATCGCGTAGTTTGGGTTATGTTGGATTACTTTGAGGCTTTGTCATAGCTCTTTCAATCTCAAATATTGTCAAAATATAGAATATTGAGCTATTTTAACATGGTCGTTGGATTCATCTCATTTTGAGCTCAAAATTAAAAGTTTAAAGACGATTTGGTGTAGAGATGTCAAGTTGATCAGCTACTTAAAATGATCATTCTAAACTGATCACTGGTGCTCTTTCAGATAAGGCATATAAATGAAGCATAATGCGTGGCATCACGCAGTTTGTGATATATTGGATTACTTGGATGCTTTTTCATAGCTATGTTGGTCTTATATTATGCCGCAGTTTTGAAAAGTGAGCTAGCGTAATGTGGGTGTTGGATTCGTGTCATTCTAAACTCTAAATCAAAAGTTACTGATGATTTAGTGTGGACATGTCAAGTTAATCAGCTAGTTAAATGATCATTCTAAACTGATCATTAGTGTTCATTGAGTAAAGACATATAAATGAAGCATAATGCATGGCATCACGCAGCTTGGGATAGATTGTATTACTTCGAGGCTTTTTCGTAGCTATTTTGGTCCTAAATTTTGTCCCAGTATAGAAAATTGAGCTAGCTTTAGTTCGATGTTGCATTCGTGTCATTTTGCAATGTCAATCAAAAGTATCGAATGATTTAGTGCTGACATGTCAACTTAATCAGCTAGTTAAAATGAACACTCTATGCTTATCATTGGGGCACATTGAGCAAAGTTTTACAAATAAAGCAAAATGCACGGCATCACACAGTTTTGGATATATTGGATTACTTTGAGGATTTGTCATAACTCTTTCAGTCTCAAATGTTGTCACAATATGGAATATTGAGCTATTTTAACATGGGCTGTGGATTCATGTCATTTTTAGCTTTAAATTAAAAGTTAAAGAAGATTTAGTGCATGCATGTCAAGTTGTTCAGATAGTTAAAATGATCACTGGTACTCATTGAGTAAAGGCATATAAATGAAGCATAATGCATGACATCACACAATTTGGGACAGATTGGATTACTTGAAGGCTTTGTCATAGTTCTTTCAGTCTCAAATATTGTCACAATATGGAATATTGAGCTAACATAACGTGGGCGTTGGATTCATGTTATTTTAGCTCTAAATTAAAAATTAAAGACGATTTAGTGCGGACATGTCAACTTGATCTGCTAGTTCAAATGATCATTCTAAGCTGATCAAATGTGCTCATTGAGTAAAGGTGAATAAATAAAGCATAGTGCATGACATCACGCAGCTCAGGATAGACTGGATTAGTTTGAGGCTTTTTCGTAGCTATTTTGGTCTTAAATTTTGTCACAATATAGAAAATTGAGCAAGCTTTACTTGGGCGTTGGATTCCTGTCATTCTGAAATGTAAATCAAAATTTAGGGATGATTTAGTGCGTACATATCAACTTGATCAGATAGTTAAAATGAACATTCTAAAGTGATCATTGGTGCTCATTGAGCCAAGGTTTACAAATGAAGCATAATGCACGACATCACGCAATTTGGGATATATTGGATTACTTTGAGCCTTTGTCGTAGCTCTTTCGAGACTCAAATGTTGTCAGCATATGGGAAATTGAGCTAGCTTAACGTGTGCGTTGGATTCATCTCATTTTGAGCTCTAAATTAAAAGTTAAAGATGATTTAGTGCGGATATGTCAAGTTGATCAACTAGTTAACATGATCATTCTAAATTGATCATTGGTGCTCTTTGAGTAAAGGCATATAAATGAAGCATAATGCATGGTATCACGCAGTTTGGGATCGATTGGATTACTTTGAGGCTTTTTCATAGCTATGTTGGTCTTAAATTTTGTCACAATTTTGAAAATTGAGCTAGCTTAACATGGGCGTTGGATTTATGTGATTTTAAACTCTAAATTAAAAGTTAAATACAATTTAATGTGGACAAATCAACTTGATCTGCTAGTTAAAATGATCATTCTAAAGTGACCATTGATGTCCTTTGAGTAAAGGCATATAAATGAAGCATAATGCATGGCATCACGCAACTTGGGATAGATTTGATTACTTGGAGGCTTTGTCGTAGCTATTTCGCTTTTAAATTTCGTCATAATATAAAAAATTGAGCTAGCTTTACTTGGGCGTTGGATTCGGGTCATTCTGAAATCTAAATCAAAAGTTACGAACGATTTAGTGCGGACATGTCAGCTTGATCAACTAGTTAAAATGAACATTCTATACATTAGATTTCTTTGAAGCTTTGTCATAGCTGTTTTGGTCGTTAATTTTGTCACATTATAGAAAATTGAGCTAGCTTTACTTGGGCATTGGATTCGTGTCATTCCAAAATGTAAATCAAATGTTACTGACGATTTAGTGCGGACATGTCAACTGGATCAGCTAGTTAAAATGAACATTCTACACTGATCATTGGTGCTCATTAAGCAAAGGTTTACAAATGAAGCATATTGCACGGCATAACGCAGTTTGGGATATATCGAATTACTTTGAGGCTTTGTCGTAGCTCTTTTTATCTCAAATGTTATCACAATATGTAAAATTGAGATAGTTTAATGTGGGCGTTGGATTCATCGCATTTTGAGCTTTAAATAAAAAAGTTAAAGATGATTTAGTACGGACATGTCAAGTTGATCAGCTAGTTAACATGATCATTCTAAACTAATCATTGATTTTCATTGAGTAAAGGCGTATAAATGAAGCATATGCATGGCATCATTCAGTTTGGGATATATTGGATGACTTGGAGGCTTTGTCTTAGCTATTTCAGTCTAAACATTGTCCCAATATAGAAAATTGAGCTAGCTTTACTTTGGCGTTAGATTGGTGTCATTCTGAAATGTAAATCAAAAGTTACATACGATTTAGTGCGAACATGTCAACTTAATAAGCTACTTAAAAACAAATTATAACCTGATCATTGGTGCTCATTGAGCAAAGGTTTACTAATGAAGCATAATGCACGACATCACGTAGTTTGTGAGATGTTGGATTACTTTGAGGCTTTGTCATACCTCTTTCAATTTCAAATATTATCATAATATGGAATATTGAGCTATTTTAACATGGGCATTGGATTCATCTTATTTTGAGCTCAAAATTAAAAGTTTAAAGACTATTTGGTGCAGAGATGTCAAGTTGATCATCTACTTAAAATGATCATTCTAAACTGATTACTGGTGCTCTTTGAGTAAAGGCATATAAATGAAACATAATGCATGGCATCACCCTGTTTGGGATATATTGGATTACTTGGAGGCTTTTTTCATAGCTGTGTTGGTCTTATATTTTATCGCAGTTTTGAAAATTTAGCTAGCGTTATGTGGGCGTTGGATTCATATCATTCTAAACTCTAAATCAAAAGTTACGGACGATTTAGTGCGGACATGTCAAATTAATCGGCTAGTTAAATGATCATTCTAAACTGATCAGTAGTGTTCATTGAGTAAAGACATATAAATGAAGCATAATGCATGGCATCACACAGGTTGGGATAGATTTGATTACTCTGAGGCTTTGTCGTATCTATTTTGGTCCTAAATTTTTTCCCATTATAGAGAATTTAGCTAGCTTTAGTTGGGCGTTGGATTCGTGTCATTATGAAATGTAAATCAAAACTAACGAACGATTTAGTGCGAACATGTCAACTTAATCAGCTAGTTAAAATGAACACTCTATGCTTATCATTGATGCTCATTGAGCAATGTTTTACAAATGAAGCAAAATGCACAGCATCACGCAGTTCGGGATAAATTGGATTACTTTGAGGATTTGTCGTAACTCTTTCAGTCTCAAATTTTGTCATAATATGGAAAATTGAGCTAGCTTAATGTGGGCATTGGATTCATTTCGTTTTGAGCTCGAAATTAAAAGTTAAAGATGATTTAGTGCGGACATGTGAAGTTAATCAGCTAGATAAAATGATCATTTTAAACTGATCATTGGTGTTCACTGATTAAAGGCGTATAAATGAAGCATAATGCATTGCATTACATTGTTTGGGATAGATTGGATTACTTGGAGGCTTTGTCATAGCTATTTTGTTCTTAAATTTTATCAAAATATTGAAAATTTACCTAGCTTAACGTGGGCGTTGGATTCGTGTCATTTTGAACTCTAAATCAAAAGTTACGGACAATTAAGTGCGGACATGTCATGTTGATCGGACAGTTAAAATGATTATTTTTAAACTAATCATTCTAAAATTATCAATTGTGCTCCTTGAGAAAAGGCTTATCAAGAAAGCGTAATGCATGACATCACGTAGTTTAGGATAGATTGGAATACTTCGAGGTTTTTTGTAGCTCTTTCAGTCTCAAATATTGTCACAATATGGAATATTGAGCTATTTTAATTTGGGCTGTGGATTCATGTCATTTTTAGCTCTAAATTAAAAGTTAAAGAAGATTTAGTGCACGCATGTCAAGTTGTTCAGATAGTTAAAATGATCATTGGTACTCATTGAGTAAAGGCATATAAATGAAGCATAATGCATGACATCACACAGTTTGGGACAGATTGGATTACTTGGAGGCTTTGTCGTAGATCTTTCAGTCGCAAATATTGTCACAATATGGAATATTGAGGTAGCATAACCTGGGCGTTGAATTCATGTTATTTGAGCTTTAAATTAAAAGTTAAAGACAATTTAGGGCGGACATGTCAACTTGTTCTACAAGTTCAAGTGATCATTCGAAGTTGATCAATTGTGCTCATTGAGTAAAGGCAAGTAAATGAAGCATAGTGCACGGCATCATGCAGCTTGGGATAGACTGGATTAGGTTGAGGCTTTTTCGAAGCTATTTCAGTCTTCAATTTTGTCACAATATAGAAAATTGAGCTAGCTTTACTTGGGCGTTGGATTCCAGTCATTCTGAAATGTAAATCAAAATTTAGGGATGATTTAGTGCGGACATGTCAACTTGATCAGATAGATAAAATGAACATTCTAAACTGATCATTGGTGCTCATTGATCCAAGGTTTGCAAATGAACCATAATACCCAACATCACGCGGTTTGGGATATATTGGATTACTTTGAGCCTTTGTCATTGCTCTTTTGAGTCTCAAATGTTGTCACAATATGGAAAATTGAGCTAGCTTAACGTGGGCGTTGGATTCATCTCTTTTTGAGCTCTAAATTAAAAGTTAAAGAGGATTTAGTGCGGACATGTCAAGTTGATCAACTAGTTAATATGATCATTCTAAACTGATCATTGGTGCTCATTGAGTACAGGCGTAAAAATGAAGCATAATGCATGGCATCATGCAGTTTGGGATATATTGGATTATTTGGAGGCTTTGTACTAACTATTTCGGTCTTAAACTTTGTCACAATATGGAAAATTGAGCTAGCTTTATTTGGGCGTTGGATTGGTATCATTTTGAAATGTAAATCAAAAGTTACATACGATTTACTGCAGACATGTCAGCTTGATCAGCTAGTTGAAATGAACATTCTAAACTGATCATTGGTGCTCATTGAGCAAAGGTTTCAAATGAAGCATAATACACGACATGGTGCAATTTGGACATAGTGGATTACTTTGAGGCTTTGTCGTAGCTCTTTCAATCTCAAATATTGTCATTATATTGAATATTGAGCTATTTTAACGTGGGCATTGGATTCATCTTATTTTGAGCTCGAAATTAAAAGTTAAAGACGATTTAGTGCAGACATGTCAAGTTGATCAGCTAGTTAAAATGATCACTCTAAATAGATCACTGGTGCTCTTTGAGTAAAGGCATATAAATGAAGCATAATGCATGGTATCACACAGTTTGGGATAGATTGGATTACTTGAAGGCTTTTTAATAGCTATGTTGGTCTTAAATTTTGTCACAATTTTTAAAATTGAGCTAGCTTAACATGGGTGTTGGATTCATGTCATTTTAAACTCTAAATTAAAAGTTAAAGACGATTTAGGGCGGACAAACCAACTTGATCTGCTAGTTCATTCTAAATTGATCATTGATGTTGTTTGAGTAAAGGCGTATAAATGAAGCATACGGCATGGCATCACGCAACTTGGGAGATTGTATTACTTGGAGGCTTTGCTGTAGCTATTTTTCTGTAAAATTTTGTCAGAACATATAAAATTTAGCTAGATTAACGTGGGCGTTGGATTCGTGTCATTCTGAACTCTAATTCAAAATTTAGTGTGGACATGTCAAGTTGACCGGCGAGTTAAAATGATCATTCTAAACTGATCATTTGTGCTCCTTTAGTAACAGCTTATAAAGAAAGCGTAATGCATGACATCACGCATTTTTGGATAGATTGGATTACTTGGAGGGTTTGTCGTAGCTCTTTGAGTCTCAAATATTTTCATAATATGTAATATTGAGCTAACTTAACATGGGCGTTGGATTCGTGTCATTCTGAACTCTAATTCCAAAATTAAGGACAATTTAGTGCGGACATATCAAGTTGATCGGCTAGTTAAAATTATCAATCTAAACTGATCACTTGTGATCCTCGAGTAAAGGCTTATAAACAAAGCGTGATGCATGCCATTACGCAGTTTTTGATAGATTGGATTACTTGGAGGATTTGTCGTAGCTCTCTGAGTTTTAAATAATGTCACAATATGGAAAATTGAGCTAAATTAACGTGGGCGTTGGATTCCTGTCATTTTGAACTCTAACATTAAAGTTAAATACCATTTAGTGCAGACATGCCAACTTGATCAGCTAGTTAAAATGATCATTCTAAACTGATCATTTGTGCTCATGGAGTAAAGGCGTATAAATGAAGCATAATGCATGGCATCACGCAGCTTGAGATAAATTGGATTATATGGTGCCTTTGTCGCAGCTATTTCAGTCTGAATTTTTGTCACAGTATGGAAAATTTATCAAGCATTACTTAAACGTTCGATTCGTGTCACACTGAAATGTAAATCAAAAGTTACTGACGATTTAGTGCGGCCATGTCCACTTGATCAGCTAGTTAAAATGAACTTTTAAATTGATCATTGGTGCTCATTGAGCAAAGGTATACAAATAAAGCATAATACATGGCATCATTGAATTAGGGATATATAGGATTATTATGATACTTTGTCATAGCTCTTTCAGTCTCAAATGTTGTCACAATATGTAATATTTAGTGATTATAACATAAGCGTTGGATTCATCTCATTTTGAGCTCTAAATTAAAAGTTAAAGATGATTTAGTTTGCATATGTCAAGGTTATCAGCTAGTTAAAATGATAACTCTAAACTGATCATTGGTGCACATTAGGTGAAGGCGTATAAATGACGAATAATGCTTGGCATCACGTAGTTTGGGATAGATTGTATTACTTGGAGGCTTTTTCATAGCTATTTCGGTCTTAAATTTTGTCACAACATATAAAATTTAGATAGATTATCATAGGCGTTTGATTCCTCTCATTCTGAACTCTAAATCAAAATTTTTAAGGAAGATTTAGTGCGGAGATGTCAAGTAGATTGTCCAGTTAAAATGATCATTCTAAACTGATAATTGGTTCTCCTTGAGTAAAGGCTTATAAAGAATTTGAAATGCATGACATCACACAGTTTGAGATAGATTGGATTACTTGGAGGGTTTTTCGTTGCTATTTCAGTCTCAAATATTGTCACAATATGGAATATTGAGCTAACTTAATGTGGCCGGTGGATTCATGTCATTTTGAACTCTAAATTAAAAGTTAAAGACGATTTAGTGCGGACATGACAACTTGATCTGCTAGTTAAAATAATCATTCTAAATTGATCATTTGTGTTCATTGAGTAAACGAGTATAAATGAAGCATAATGCACGGCATCACAAAGCTTAGGATAGATTGGATTACTTGAAGTCTTTGTCGTAGCAATTTCGGTCCTATATTTTGTCACAAAAAGGAAAATTGATCAAGCATTACTTGAACGTTGGATTTGTGGTCGTTTTGAAATGTAAATTAAAAGTTACTGAGGATTTAGTGCGACCATGTCAACTTGATAAGCTAGTTAAAATGAACATTTTAAACAGATCATTGGTGCTCATTGAGCAAAGGTATACAAATAAAGCATAATGGATGACATCACGTGATTTGGGATAAATTGGATTACTCGGAGGCTTTGTCGTAGCTACTTCTGGCTTAAGCCTTTTCACAATATAGAAAATTGAGGTAGCTTTACCTGCGCATTGGATTCGTGTCATTCTGAAATGTAAATCAAAAGCTATAGACGATTTATGTGGACATTTCAAGTTGATCGGCCAGTTAAAATAGACATTCTAAACTGATCCATGGTGCTCATAGAGTAAAGGTTTACAAATGAAGCATAATGCATGGCATCACACAGTTCGGGATATATTGGATTACTTTGAGGCTTTCTCATAGCTCTTTCAGTGTTAAATTTTGTCACCATATAGAAAATTGAATTAGTTTAAAATTTGTTTTGGATTCTAGTCATTTTAAACTCTAAATCAAAAATTACGGACGATGTAGTGGAGATATGTAAAGTTGATCGGACAGTTAAAATGATCATTTTGATGTCATTTTGAACTCTGAATAAAAAGTTAAAGACAATTTACTGCGGACATGTCAAATTTATATGCTAGTTAAATTTTTCATTCTAAATTGATCATTGGTGGTCATTGAGTAAAGGCGTATAAAAGAAACATAATGCATGGTATATCACCCACTTTGGGATAGATTGGATACTTGTGGGTTTTGTCGTAGCTATTTTGGTCTTCAATGTTCTCAGAATATAGAAAATAGAACTAGCTTTATTTGGGCGTTTGATTCGTGTCATTTTGAAATGTAAATCAAAAGTTATGGATAATTTACTACGGA
>JAENJI010000484.1:0-11003 GCA_018901935.1 Pugionium cornutum
ATCCAAGGCAGAGTTCATAAGGAGGTTACACCAGAAGGTAGAAGAAAACTTGGAGAAGTGCACTTGACAGTACGTGACTCATGCCAACAAGGGAAGAAAGGAGGTGATCTTTCAACCAGGCAATTGGGTGTGGCTACACCTACGGCAGGAGAGGTTCCCAAACCAAAGGAGTTCCAAGCTAGCACCAAGAGGAGATGGACCATTCAGAGTGCTCGAGAGGATCAACAACAACGCCTACCGGATCGAGCTCCCAGGTGAGTTTAATGTGTCCAATACGTTCAATGTTACTGACTTAGCCCCTTTCCATGCAGATGAACCAGTTTTGATGACAAAACATACTGAAGAGGGAGGGGATGAGGAGGACATCAGGTCGTACATCCAGCCAGGAGACCATACTGGCCGACCAGGAAGTTTGCCCGAGACAGCCGGACCATCTGGCACGCCTGCCGGCCCAAGCAGTACCGCCGGACCCTCGACCACAAGGACCAGAGCAACCAGCATTGCCGGCGGAGAGGCCCAAGCTTCCGGCACACTTGGTGGCGACGTTGATGACACCGCCGGCCCCTCTGGTGATGCCACCAACTCCGGGATCAACTTGGCCGGTCCTGAAGGCATTCCGGCCAGTACCTCGCACAATCCAGCTGGTACACCCGATCCAGCCAAGTACACGCGCATTTCCACTTCTACACAAGAAGACTCAGACCAAATGAGCTACCAGCTCCAGGAAATGCACCTAGAGGAAGTCTCTACACCGGTGGTGCCTCAAGGAGAATTGACAAGAAGCAGATCAAGGGCACTCTTCCACAAATTCAGCTTATGTGTCGACAAGCCCCTAGAGGAAGATCGACTAAGGACAATGGGCCAAAAGTGCAAGGAAGAGTCCAATGGCTTCTCAACAACACAAGGGACATCAGAGACTTGGGCTTTAGTGGCAAGAGAGGTCAGGGCCCAAAGATTCTTAACCCTACTCTAAGTCGAAGACTAGGAGCACGGCGCGTGCATGCCACAAGGACGGCCACCTTCCATTTCTTGGCCATGAGGTAAGTTAAGGTAAGTTTCAATTCGAATATTTGCCTCTCTTTGTTTTGCAGGGTAGGATCTAGAATATTTACTTTTATTGAGTCAAAGACATTTTAGGAATAGGTCCTTTTTTTGATTATACACTTTTGTATCTTTTCCTTTTGTGCACTTTTGTAAGTTTTCCTTTTCTTATTTGAGTCGACCCTAGAAGGTCAAGCTGTCGAGCATATTAATAAGGCTCCTTCCAGCATTGTAGTTTGACAATCTTTTTGATATTAATAAAGATCAAATTTTCTTTCAACAAGTTATTCTCTCAAGAGACTTGTGCGCTTAGAACCTAGTTGAGACCAGCCCTCCTAGATCTGAGTTTGTGATTTATCACGAGGTTCATCACCCCTCGTGTGGTTCACTTCACCCTTCCATCTTTTACCAACCAGAAAACCCCCATCCAGAAGCCTAAGGTTGAGTTTCTCCCCTAATCTTCTCCAAACAGCCCACGCACATCCAAGCATTGAATCGAGGCTTGTATCAAGAGGTCAGGGCCCAAAGATTCCTAACCCTACTCCAAGTCGAAGACTAGGAGCAAGGCGTGTGCATGCCACAAGGACGGCCACCTTCCATTTTTTGGCCGTGAGGTAAGTAAGGTAAGTTTCAATTCGAATATATGCCTCTTCCTGTTTTGCAGGGTAGGATCTAGATTGTTTACATTTTTGAGTTAGAGACATTTTAGGAATAGGTCCTTTTTCGATTATGCACTTTTGTATATTTTCCATTTGTGTACTTTTGTAAACTTTCCTTTTCTTTCTTTGAGTCGACCTGATGAGGACATCAGGTCGTACATCCAGCCAGGAGACCAGACTGGCCGACTAGGAAGCTTGCCCGAGACAGCAGGACCATCTGGCGCGCCTGCCGGACCAGACAGTACCGCCGGACCCTCGACCTATAGGACCAGACCGGTCAACATTGCCGGCGGAGAGGCCCAAGCTTCCGGCACACTTGGTGGGGACGTGAATGACACCGCCGGTCCCTATGATGACACCGCCAACTCCGGGATCAACTTGGCTGGTCCTGAAGTCATTCCGGCCAGTACCGCGCACAATCCAGCCGGTACAGCCGATCCAGCCGAGTACACGCGCATTTCCACTTCTACACAAGAGGACTCGGATCAAATGAGCTACCAGCTCCAGTACATGCACTTAGAGGAAGTATCTACACCAGTGGTACCTCCAGGAGCAATGACAAGAAGCAGATCAAGAGCACTCTTCCACAAATTCAGCTTATGGGTCGACAAGCTCCTAGAGGAAGAGCAGCTAAGGAAAATGGGCAAGAAGAGCAAATTAGAGTCCAAAGGCTTCTCAACAACACAAGGAACATCAGAGACTTGGGATTTAGTGGCAAGAGAGGTCAGGGCCCAAAGATATTTAACCCTACTCCAAGTCGAAGACTAGGAGCAAGGCGCGTGCATGCCACAAGGACGCCCACCTTCCATTTCTTGGCCGTGAGGTGAGTTAAGGTAAGTTTACATTCGAATATATGTCTCTTTCTGTTTTGCAGGGTAGGATCTAGTTGCTTTACATTTTTGAGTCAAGAACATTTTAGGAATAGGTCCTTTTTCGGTTATACACTTTTGTATTTTTCCTTTTGTGCACTTTTGTAAACTTTCCTTTTTCTTATTTGAGTCGACCCAAGAAGGTCAAGCTGTCGAGCATATTAATAAGGCTCCTTCCAGCATTGTAGTTCGACAACCTTTTTGATTATTAATAAAGTAGAACTTTTTCCCTACAAGTTTTCTCTCTAAGAATCTTGTGCGCTTAGAAGCTAGTTGAGACCAGCCCTCCTAGTTCTAAGTTTGTGATTTATCACGAGGTTCATCACCCCTCGCGTGGTTCACTTCATCCTTCCATCGTTTACCAACCAGAAAACCCCTATCCAGAAGCCTAAGGTTGAGTTTCTCACCTAATCTTCTACAAACAGCCCACGCGCATACATCCTTGAATCAAGGCTTGTATCATTTTGGTATCAGAGCTTAAAGCTTCTAAACCAGGTTGTTTCTATCCTTTTGCTTGTCTTATTTCTAGTTCTTGCATTAGTTTAAGTCGTATTCAAGAAAAATCAAAAAAACAACATCAAACTCCAAACCGAGTGCATCTAGCCTCCTACGTGTATCACTAGGGTTTAGGTTCACTTTTGCATTGTCTTTCACGTTTTCCTTTTTGTTTAATTCATATTTCCATTAATTTTAAGTTAAATTAAAAAGAAAAAGAAAAGAAAAGAAAAAGGAAAGAAAAGAGAATAGGAAAATACCCAAGATATTTCGAATTGGACAGCTAGCACAAGTTGTCTAGAAAGTTTCCTTTTTCTTGTAGTCGAATTTCCTTTCCTTAAGATTTTTCCTTTTTGCATTTTTTTCAACCCCATATAAAAAGAAAACCCTCCTAACAATTTAGGAGTACCCTAATTGTCTTCTTTCTTTGTAGCACACCATGGGAGAAGAGAATATAGACGCAGCTGAAGCCATGATGGCCATGTTCACCACACTCCAAACACAACTCGCATCCATAGGCGAGAGGTTGGAGCGCGTGGAGAGACCAGTAAGATTCCAGGCCATAAGGCACGTGACAGCTGAGCAAGACCGTCCTGAGGGTCCTGAGTACCTTAGGACACGGCACAAACAGGAGGAACCCCAGCCAGATGGAGATGAGGACACGCAACCTCATAACTATCACCATAGGACAAGAGGACCTCCACGGCAACCAGAGGCAGAAGATGATGGCTTTGAGCCATATGGTCTTCACCAGAGACCAAGAATGCCTCCCAGACGTCATGAGGATGGAGATGAACACACCTACAACCGGGTAATTCATCCTGATGTTAAGCTAACTCCTCCTAGTTTTGCAGAAAAAGTAGACCCCGAGGCTTACCTAGATTGGGAGAAGCGAATGGATCATATCTTTGATCACTACAACCAACCAGGACCTAGGAGAGTCTCAATGGCAGTAGCACAACTCACGGACAATGCCCTCATCTGGTGGGATCGTGAGGTATCTGACAGAAGGAGGAAGAGAATGAGACCCGTAGACTCATGGGTCGACATGAAAGACCTCATGCGACAAAGGTTTGTTCACCTTACTTTCATAGGATTTGCAACGACGTTTTCGTACTCTTAAGCAGGGTACCAGATCAGTAGAGGAGTACTATGAAGAGTTCGAGAGGTTAAGGAACAGATTGGAGCTCAATGATGATGAAGAAGCATTGATGGCGCAATTCTTGGATGGACTCCAAGAAAGGATCAGCTGCAAGGTGGAAAGGCAAATCTACAACGACTTCAAGGACTTGTTCCACCTATCTGTGCAAGCTGAACAGCACATCAAACGTAAGAGCCAAGACATCTGCAGCAATCTTAGGGCACCTTGGGCACCAAGCAACATGCTTAAGACAGTGGACAAAGGCAAAAGCGTAGAGATCGAGTCAAGGTTCAAGAGCAAGCCTCCTGAACCCACCCGTGACCAGAGAGAGCCTGGTAAGTCTTCTAACCCTCAAAGATCACGTGACATAACTTGTTTCAAGTGCAGGGGACGTGGACACATCTCAAGGGAGTGCCCAAACAACCGAGTCATGCTGATTACGGAGGCAGGAGAATATGAGTCCCAAGATGAAGAGGACTATGAACCAGAAGGAGAGTATGGTGACATTGAGTACCCTGATGTGGGGAAGTGCTGGTCACTAGACGTATCCTCAGTGCAATGGTGGATCCTTCAGAGACCATCCAAAGGGAGAACATCTTCCACAGCCGTTGCACCATCAAGGGAAAGGTATGTAACCTCATCATAGATGGTGGTCCTTGCACTAACGTTGCTAGTGTGTATATGGTTGATAAGCTAGGTCTAGAGAGGACACGGCATCCTCGACCATATAGACTGAGATGGCTTGATGACAAAGTGGAGCTCAAGATTCATGAGCAAGTCACTGTGCCATTCAGTGTGGTCAAGTACCAAGACCAGGTCGTGTGCGACGTGGTGCCCATGCAAGCTGGCCATCTTCTACTAGGAAGACCATGGCAGTTTGACAAAGAGACCAGGCATGATGGCGAACCAATCTATACACCTTTGTGCATGACAAGAGAAAGGTCAGCCTAGCTCCTCTTACACCTGCCCAAGTACATGAGCTACAACTCCAAATGAGTAAGGAAAAGAAACTTGTCAAGTCTAACTTCCTTATTCAACCTAGTCATGTCCGGAGAGCTTTAGCCTCCAAGGACTTAATGTTACTAATGGTTTTCAAGGAAGTGTTGAGTATAGAACAGGGACAGGTAGAGCTACCTCCTGAAGTAGCAACTCTCCTCAACAAGTTCCAGGATGTATTTCCAGAGGAGATACCAGCAGGCTTGCCTCCTTTACGTGGCATAGAACACCAGATTGATCAAGTGCCCGGAGCAGCCCTGCCCAACCGGCCAGCCTACCGGATGAGTCCAGAGGAGTCCAAAGAGCTTGAGAAGCAAGTCAAGGAGCTCCTGGAGAAAGGATATGTTCGAGAGAGCCTCAGTCCATGTGCTGTACCAGTGCTGCTAGTGCCCAAGAAGGATGGGACTTGGCGCATGTGTGTGGACTGCCGAGCCATCAACAACATCACAGTCAAGTATAGGCATCCAATACCACGACTGGATGACATGCTAGATGAGCTGAGTGGAGCCACGGTCTTCTCCAAGATAGACCTCAAAAGTGGATACCACCAGGTAAGGATGAAGGAAGGTGATGAGTGGAAACCGCTTTCAAGACAAAGCAAGGACTCTACGAGTGGACAGTCATGCCATTTGGCTTGACTAATGCCCCAAGCACCTTCATGCGCCTTATGAACCAAGTTCTTAGGGCGTACATCAGTAAGTTCGTAGTAGTTTACTTTGATGACATTTTGGTTTATAGTAAGTGCCTACGGGAACACCTCACACATCTTGAGATGGTACTTAAAACCCTTCGACAAGAAGAGCTTTATGCCAATCTCAAGAAGTGCACCTTTGTACTGATAAGCTTGTCTTTTTAGGTTTTGTTGTGAGTTCACAGGGCCTACAGGTTGATGAAGAGAAGATTCGAGCCATACAAGAATGGCCAACACCAGGAAACATCAGCCAAGTGAGGAGCTTCCACGGACTGGCCAGCTTCTATAGGAGATTCGTGCCCAACTTCATCAGTATTGCCTCACCACTGACGGCAGTAGTGAAGAAGAACGTGGGATTCAGCTGGGGAGAAGCTCAGGAGAAGGCATTCAAGGCCTTGAAGGACAGCCTTACACACGCACCAGTGTTAGTCCTTCCCGACTTCAACAAGACGTTTGAAGTGGAGTGTGATGCCTCTGGAATAGGCATAGGAGCAGTGCTAACCCAAGGAGGGAGGCCAGTGGCATACTTCAGTGAGAAGCTAGGTGGTGCCTCACTGAACTACCCCACTTATGACAAGGAGCTCTATGCCCTTGTCCGAGCATTGGAAACTTGGCAGCATTACTTGCTGTCCAAGGAGTTTGTGATCCACACTGATCACGAGACTCTCAAACACCTCAGAGGGCAAACCAATCTCAAGAGGAGACATGCCAGGTGGATGGAGTTCATAGAGACCTTCCCGTACATCATCAAGTACAAGAAGGGCAAAGACAATGTGGTAGCCGATGCACTATCAAGGAGGTTTGCCTTGATATCAACCATGGAGGCAAAGGTCCTAGGATTCGAGCACATCAAGGATCTATACAAGGATGATCCTGACCTTGCTGAGAGCTACAAGGAGTGTAGCACAGGGAGTCATGGCAAATTCTACATCCATGAGAGATTCTTGTTCCGAGAAAGAAGGCTGTGCATACCACAAGGATCACTAAGGGAGCTTATCATCCGAGAAGCTCATGGAGGAGGACTCATGGGCCACTTTGGTGTCGACAAGACTCTAGCAGTGGTCAAGGAGCACTTCTACTGGCCACACATCAAGAGGACAGTAGAAGCTCATTGTGCAAGATGCATCACTTGCAAGAAGGCAAAGTCCAGAGTGCAACCTCACGGGTTGTATCTCCCACTGCCCATACCTACACATCCATGGGTGGACATCTCAATGGACTTTGTTCTAGGTCTGCCCAAGATCAACCACAAAGATGCAATCTTTGTAGTGGACAGATTCTCCAAGATGGCATATTTCATTCCATGTGCCAATGTCAATGATGCCACGCAAACAGCCGAGCTGGTCTTCAGGGAGATAGTAATGCGGCTTCATGGAGTGCCAAGGACCATCGTATCAGATAGGGACACCAAGTTCCTCAGCCATTTCTGGAGGACCCTTTGGAGAAAGCTAGGCACGGCTACTCTTCTCAACCACTTGCCATCCTCAAACCGATGGCCAAACTGAAGTTGTCAATAGGACACTATCAACTCTTCTCAGAACTACACTAGGGAAGAACCTAAAGACTTGGATGGAGTGCCTGCCATTCATAGAGTTCGCTTACAACCGAGCCGTGCACTCAGCAACCAAGAAGACACCATTTGAAGTGGTATACTGCTTCAACCCTCTCACCCCATTGGAGCAAACACCACTACCACCAGCTGAGATGACCAACCTCAACGGAGCATCCAAGGCAGAGTTCATAAGGAGATTACACCAGAAGGTAGTAGAAAACTTGGAGAAGAGGACCGGACAGTACGTGACTCATGCCAACAAGGGAAGAAAGGAGGTGATCTTTCAACCAGGCGATTGGGTGTGGCTACACCTACGGCAGGAGAGGTTCCAAAACCTAAGGAGTTCCAAGCTAGCACCAGAGGAGATGGACCATTCAGAGTGCTCGAGAGGATCAACAACAATGCCTACCAGATCGAGCTCCCAGGTGAGTTTAATGTGTCCAATACGTTCAATGTTACTGACTTAGCCCCTTTCCATGCAGATGAACCAGTTTTGAGGACAAAACCTACTGAAGAGGGAGGGAATGATGAGGACATCAGGTAGTACATCCAGCCAGGAGACCAGACTGGCTGACCAGGAAGCTTGCCCGAGACAGCAGGACCATCTGGCACGTCTGCCGGACCAGGCAGTACCGCCGGACCCTCGACCTATAGGACCAGACCGGTCAGCATCGCCGGCGGAGAGGCCCAAGCTTCCGGCACACTTGGTGGGGACGTGGATGACACCGCCGGTCCCTCTGGTGATGCCGGCAACTCCGGGATCAACTTGGCCGGTCTTGAAGGCATCCCGGCCAGTACCGCACAATCCAGCCGGTACAGGCCATCTAGCCGAGTACACGCACACTTCCACTTCTACACAAGAGGACTCGGACCAAATGAGCTACCAGCTCCATGACATGCACTTAGAGGAAGTCTCAACACCAGTGGTACCTCAAGGAGCAATGACAAGAAGCAGATCAAGGGCGCTCTTCCACAAATTCAGCCTATGGGTCAACAAGCTTCTAGAAGAAGAGCGACTAAGGACAATGGGCCAAAAATACAAGGAAGAGTCCAATAGCTTCTCAACAACACAAGGGACATCAGAGACTTGGGCTTTAGTGGCAAGAGAGGTCAAGGCCCAGAGATTTGTAACCCTACTCCAAGTCAAAGACTAGGAGCAAGGCGCATGCATGCCACAAGGACGGCCACCTTCCATTTCTTGGCCGTGAGGTGAGTTAAGGTAAGTTTACATTCGAATATATGTCTCTTTCTGTTTTGCAGGGTAGGATCTAGTTGCTTTACATTTTGAGTCAAGAACATTTTAGGAATAGGTCCTTTTTCGGTTATACACTTTTGTATTTTTTCCTTTTGTGCACTTTTGTAAACTTTCCTTTTCTTTATTTGTGTCGACCCTAGAAGGTCAAGCTGTTGAGCATATTAATAAGGCTCCTTCCAGCATTGTAGTTCGACAACCTTTTGATTATTAATAAAGTAGAACTTTTTCCCTACAAGTTTTCTCTCTAAGAATCTTGTGCGCTTAGAACCTAGTTGAGACCAGCCCTCCTAGCTCTAAGTTTGTGATTTATCACGAGGTTCATCACCCCTCGTGTGGTTCACTTCACCCTTCCATCTTTTACCAACCAGAAAACCCCCATCCAGAAGCCTAAGGTTGAGTTTCTCACCTAATCTTCTACAAACAGCCCACGTGCATACATCCTTGAATCGAGGCTTGTATCACATGTCAAGTTGATCGGCTAGTTAAAATGATCATTCTAAACTGATCATTGATGCTCATTGAGTAACGGCTTATAAATGAAGCACAATGCATGGCATGAAGCAGTTCAGGATAGATTGGATTACTTTGATGCTTTGCGAATCTATTTTGGTCTCAAAGTTTGTCACATTATAGAAAATTGAGCTTGCTTTATGTGGGCTTTGGATTCGTGTCATTCTGAGCTCTAAATCAAAAGTTACGGACGATTTAGTGAAGAAATGTCATGCTGATCGGCCATTTAAAATGATCATTCTAAACTGATCATTGGCGCTCATTGAGTAGAGGCTTATAAATGAAGCACAATGCATGGCAAGAGGCAGTTTTGGATTGATTGGAATACTTGACGCTCTTTCTTATATATTTCTATCTAAACTTTTGTGACAATATAGAAAACTGAGCTAGCTTAATGTGGGTATTGGATTCGTGTCATTATGAGCTATGAATCAAAAGTTATAGACGATATAAAGCATACATGTCAAGTTGATCGGCCAGTTAAAATGTAAACTGATCATTGATGTTCATGGAGTAATGGCTTATAAATGAATCACAATGCAAGGAATGACGCAATTATAGATAGATTGGATTACTTGGAGGCTTTGTCGAATCTATTTTTGTCTTAAACTTTGTCACAATATAAAAAAATTGAGCTAGCTTAACTTGGGATTTGGATTTGTGTCATTCTGATTTTTAAATCAAAAGTTACGGACGATTTAGTGCGTACAATTTAAGTTGATCGGCCAGTTAAAATGATCATTATAAACTAATCATTGATACTCATTGAGTAAAGTCTTATTAATCAAGCACAATGCATGGCATGAAGCAGTTCTGGATAAATTGGATTACTTTGATACTTTGTCGAATCTATTTCTGTCTCAAATTTTGTCACAATATAGAAATTGAGCTAGCTTAACGTGGGCTTTGAATTTGTGTCATTCTGAGCTCTAAATCAAAAATTACGGACGATATAATGTGGACATGTCAAGTTGATTGGCCAGTTAAAATGATCATTTTAAACTGATAATTGATGCTCATTGAGTAATGCCTTATAAGTGAAGCACAATGCATGGCTTGAAACAGCTATGGATAGATTGGTTTACTTGGATGCTTTGTCGAATCTATTTCTGTCTCAAATTTTGTCACAATATAGAAAATTGAGGTAATTTAACGTGTGCTTTAACGTGTGCTTTGGATTTGTATCATTCTGAGCTCTAAATGAAAAGTTAAGGACGATTTATAGTGGAAATGTCAAGTTGATCGGCCATTTAAAATGATCATTCTAAACTGATCAATGGTGCTCATTGAGTAGAGGCATATAATGAAGCACAATGCATGGGAAGACTCATTTTAGATAGATTGGATTACTTGGCGCTTTTTCTTACATATTTCTATCTCAATTTTGGTCACAATATAGAAAATTGAGCTAGCTTAACGTGGGCATTGGATTTGTTTCATTCTGATCTATAAATCAAAAATTACGGACGATATAGGGCATACATATCAAGTTGATCAGCCAGTTAAAATGATCATTATAAACCGATCATTGATGCTCATCAAGTAACGGCTTATAAATGAAGCACAATGCAAGGCATGATGTAATTGGGGATATATTGTATTACTTGGACGCTTGGTTGAATCTATTTCGGTCTCAAACTTTGTAACAATATAGAAACTTGAGCTAGGTTAACTTGGGCTTTGGATCTGTTTCATTCTGAGCTCGAAATCAAAAGTTACGGACGATTTATTGCAGAAATGTTAAGTTGATCGCCCATTTAAAAATGATCATTCTAAACTGATCATTGGTGCTCA
>JAENJI010000485.1:0-33195 GCA_018901935.1 Pugionium cornutum
CACCAAACATCCTCTCCGGCAGCGGAGGGATTAAATTCTGTACATGCAAGAACAAATAGATTCATGCATCAAAAAAATCTTAGAGATTTGTAACAGAAAATTTTAGAAATGAAATGTAACTGCTACCATTTCGACATTCTCCATAGTTTGAAGAGTGTGAGTAAACACTGTTCAAATGAATAGTGTAAGAGATGAAGGAGGAGGGTTTTTATCCTGCAAAAATACGGTTACGGAATTAGGAAAATGCGATATTTAAGGAATCATCACACCGGTTAAGAAAAGGTTGCGAAATCGACGAACTTACCGAGTTATCAGTGAGTCGAACTGTTCACGTGAACAATAATAGTTGTATAGGAATCTCAGATTTACCGAAAAAAGATCGGTAACTGAACAGTACAAGCGAGTAGTCGGAAATCACCGTTTGAAAGAAGAAAAGATAAGATTTTTTGGGTAGATAGAAGGAGTGAAGAAAAATGAAGAAATCTGGTTTTCGAAACATTTTGACATCGTCAATATTGTTCAGTTCTTCACCATTGTCACCATTGACCTATATGTCAAAAAACAAACATTGTTAAAAATATATATTGGTAATAATTAACATAGCCGTAACTATTAGAAATGTAAGTAATCAAGCACACATAATAAATGAGGTAGTGCATCACAATTATGCATGAATAGTGTAACTCATACAATAACGGAACTGTATCCGTGAATAAAGCGTTAAAAATATAATACTAACCTCGTTCAATCCATCTTGATTAAGGGAACCGAGAACTGCATTAATTCCATCCGATGCATCAGACTCCACTCCCGTTATATCAATAAAGGGGTCCTTAGCAGACGTTCCGTCTACCGGACAGGAAACATTTGACGTTCCCGGGATATCAGTTACATTAACAAGATATGGTTGTTGGGTTGTATGAGTATTGGCTGATGAAAATTTGCCAATAACATGACGAATGAAATTAAGAACCGCGTCCTGCATCTCTGTAATGTTTTGATCAATAAACATCTCAACAGATTCTTGAAGTTTCGTGATTGAAGTGTCTAACTTCTTGAAATTAGACACAGATTTGTTGAGCTTCGTATCAATGGCAGTAAAATGGTCATGCACTTTTGAAGTCACGAAATCAGCAACAATACGCGGATCATTCGATGTACGAGATGGCGCCTTAGAAGAAGAATGCGGATGAGCAGATTCAGATACATTAACTCTCTCCTTCTGCTTATCTTTCTTGTCTTTCTTTTCCATCTCCTTCTTCTCCATTTCTTCATTATGCAACTTATTCAACTCATCCTCTGTTGTCCCTCCTGAGAACATAGATTTCTCAAATTGAAAATTATTTGATATCAACTTCACCATGTTGTTGATCTTCTCATCATCGTCATCGTCTGATCACACCAGATCATCCTCCGTTATTGTCATACCCTCATCATCAAGTATAATACTAAACACTTCAACCTACAAATAACAAAATATCATAAGAATATGATTACCATATCATAACATCTATACCCAAATAAATACCAAAAAACTTTGTATGATAAAACAACAAAAATAATAGAGAATTTTAAGAAATATCGAAAAATATTATGAAGATTCAATATTATCGGTTAACAACAGAAAACATATTGTAGTTGTTCAGAAAAGGTATATCGGTTAAGACACAAAAGATTAGATCGTTAGCATACGAGTTAGCATGAACATCTCATATCTGAAAGTATAACATCTACATGTCTCAGAACCTGTCATATGGAAAACTCCGAGTAAAACAATTTGATAACCGAGATATTGTTTAATGACCGATACTGAAAACTTAATTCACAGATGAATTACGTGGGTATACAAAAATAAGAGAGAATGTCGAAAAATTACCTGGCATTCCTCATCCAGCAACCTCGCATGTCCAAGGCTAAGACCAATTTTCTTCTTTTTGGAGGATGATGAATCCTCACACGTTCTGTCACCTTGTCCCTCGTTATCATCTTCGGTATCACACGATGAGGAAGATTCATTGACTTGCTCTATATCGAGAATTGATGGAACTGCTTCAACCATAAGCAGTTGAATAGATTGGACAAAACCTTGAACAACAATTGATGGCTGGGATAAAGCAAGAACATCCCTTTTCTTAACACTAGAAACAACCAAATCAAATGTAGCCCTTTCCCACGGATAACTAAAAAAGAAATTTAAATCTCGAATCAATTCCACATGTTTTTTTTGTCAATTTTGGGGATGTGAGAAGTAGGGACCAACACCGATGCTGCGAAAGCAAGACAAGAAAATTTTATCCTTTCTTCTTTATCCGCTACGGTTCTCTTTTTCAGCATCTTTATCGCAAGATAAACGGAGCATGATTGCATGTTGCCGAAGAGAGTAGGCCAGTACGGCTTCTCTTTAATGGGATGCTTCTTCTTACCCTTGGAAGTACTTGGAAATTTACCACAAGGAAGGCCGGTTACGATCCCATACTCTCTTAACGAGAATCTAATCGGCTTACCCCCAAACAGAAACCATAGCTCATGTGGTTTTGCAGTTTTAAGTTACCGAGTGACCATGAAATGACCAAAACTTCCAGAATATGATGGTTTCTCGTTGGAAGCAATAACTTTTCCAAACACAGAATTCATGAAAAACTTTACTTCACCTTCTTCTAAAGCATTCAAAATAGACGAAATCCTTTTCATCTTGTGATATGAGTTCACACGCTCGCCGAATAGTTCTTCTCCTGCACCAAACATCCTCTCCGGCAGCGGAGGGATTAAATTCTGTACATGCAAGAACAAATAGATTCATGCATCAAAAAAATCTTAGAGATTTGTAACATAAAATTTTAGAAATGAAATGTAACTGCTACCATTTCGACATTCTCCATAGTTTGAAGAGTGTGAGTAAACACTGTTCAAATGAATAGTGTAAGAGATGAAGGAGGAGGGTTTTTATCCTGCAAAAATACGGTTACGGAATTAGGAAAATGCGATATTTAAGGAATCATCACACCGGTTAAGAAAAGGTTGCGAAATCGACGAACTTACCGAGTTATCAGTGAGTCGAACTGTTCACGTGAACAATAATAGTTGTATAGGAATCTCAGATTTACCGAAAAAAGATCGGTAACTGAACAGTACAAGCGAGTAGTCGGAAATCACCGTTTGAAAGAAGAAAAGATAAGATTTTTTGGGTAGATAGAAGGAGTGAAGAAAAATGAAGAAATCTGGTTTTCGAAACATTTTGACATCGTCAATATTGTTCAGTTCTTCACCATTGTCACCATTGACCTATATGTCAAAAAACAAACATTGTTAAAAATATATATTGGTAATAATTAACATAGCCGTAACTATTAGAAATGTAAGTAATCAAGCACACATAATAAATGAGGTAGTGCATCACAATTATGCATGAATAGTGTAACTCATACAATAACGGAACTGTATCCGTGAATAAAGCGTTAAAAATATAATACTAACCTCGTTCAATCCATCTTGATTAAGGGAACCGAGAACTGCATTAATTCCATCCGATGCATCAGACTCCACTCCCGTTATATCAATAAAGGGGTCCTTAGCAGACGTTCCGTCTACCGGACAGGAAACATTTGACGTTCCCGGGATATCAGTTACATTAACAAGATATGGTTGTTGGGTTGTATGAGTATTGGCTGATGAAAATTTGCCAATAACATGACGAATGAAATTAAGAACCGCGTCCTGCATCTCTGTAATGTTTTGATCAATAAACATCTCAACAGATTCTTGAAGTTTCGTGATTGAAGCGTCTAACTTCTTGAAATTAGACACAGATTTGTTGAGCTTCGTATCAATGGCAGTAAAATGGTCATGCACTTTTGAAGTCACGAAATCAGCAACAATACGCGGATCATTCGATGTACGAGATGGCGCCTTAGAAGAAGAATGCGGATGAGCAGATTCAGATACATTAACTCTCTCCTTCTGCTTATCTTTCTTGTCTTTCTTTTCCATCTCCTTCTTCTCCATTTCTTCATTATGCAACTTATTCAACTCATCCTCTGTTGTCCCTCCTGAGAACATAGATTTCTCAAATTGAAAATTATTTGATATCAACTTCACCATGTTGTTGATCTTCTCATCATCGTCATCGTCTGATCACACCAGATCATCCTCCGTTATTGTCATACCCTCATCATCAAGTATAATACTAAACACTTCAACCTACAAATAACAAAATATCATAAGAATATGATTACCATATCATAACATCTATACCCAAATAAATACCAAAAAACTTTGTATGATAAAACAACAAAAATAATAGAGAATTTTAAGAAATATCGAAAAATATTATGAAGATTCAATATTATCGGTTAACAACAGAAAACATATTGTAGTTGTTCAGAAAAGGTATATCGGTTAAGACACAAAAGATTAGATCGTTAGCATACGAGTTAGCATGAACATCTCATATCTGAAAGTATAACATCTACATGTCTCAGAACCTGTCATATGGAAAACTCCGAGTAAAACAATTTGATAACCGAGATATTGTTTAATGACCGATACTGAAAACTTAATTCACAGATGAATTACGTGGGTATACAAAAATAAGAGAGAATGTCGAAAAATTACCTGGCATTCCTCATCCAGCAACCTCGCATGTCCAAGGCTAAGACCAATTTTCTTCTTTTTGGAGGATGATGAATCCTCACACGTTCTGTCACCTTGTCCCTCGTTATCATCTTCGGTATCACACGATGAGGAAGATTCATTGACTTGCTCTATATCGAGAATTGATGGAACTGCTTCAACCATAAGCAGTTGAATAGATTGGACAAAACCTTGAACAACAATTGATGGCTGGGATAAAGCAAGAACATCCCTTTTCTTAACACTAGAAACAACCAAATCAAATGTAGCCCTTTCCCACGGATAACTAAAAAAGAAATTTAAATCTCGAATCAATTCCACATGTTTTTTTTGTCAATTTTGGGGATGTGAGAAGTAGGGACCAACACCGATGCTGCGAAAGCAAGACAAGAAAATTTTATCCTTTCTTCTTTATCCGCTACGGTTCTCTTTTTCAGCATCTTTATCGCAAGATAAACGGAGCATGATTGCATGTTGCCGAAGAGAGTAGGCCAGTACGGCTTCTCTTTAATGGGATGCTTCTTCTTACCCTTGGAAGTACTTGGAAATTTACCACAAGGAAGGCCGGTTACGATCCCATACTCTCTTAACGAGAATCTAATCGGCTTACCCCCCAAACAGAAACCATAGCTCATGTGGTTTTGCAGTTTTAAGTTACCGAGTGACCATGAAATGGCCAAAACTTCCAGAATATGATTGTTTCTCGTTGGAAGCAATAATTTTTCCAAACACAGAATTCATGAAAAACTTCACTTCACCCTCTTCTAAAGCATTCAAAATAGACGAAATCATTTTCGTCTTGTGATATGAGTTCACACGCTCGCCGAATGGTTCTTCTCCTGCACCAAACATCCTCTCCGGGAGCTGAGTGATTGAATTCTGTACATGCAAGAACAAATAGATTCATGCATCAAAAAAATCCTAGAGATTTGTAACAGAAAATTTTAGAAATGAAATGTAACTACTACCATTTCGACATTCTCCATAGTTTGAAGAGTGTGAGTAAACACTGTTCAAATGAATAGTGTAAGAGATGAAGGAGGAGGGTTTTTATCCTGCAAAAATACGGTTACGGAATTAGGAAAATGCGATATTTAAGGAATCATCACACCGGTTAAGAAAAGGTTGCGAAATCGACGAACTTACCGAGTTATCAGTGAGTCGAACTGTTCACGTGAACAATAATAGTTGTAGAGGAATCTCATATTTACCGAAAAAAGATCGGTAACTGAACAGTACAAGCGAGTAGTCGGAAATCACCGTTTGAAAGAAGAAAAGATAAGATTTTCTGGGTAGATAGAAGGAGTGAAGAAAAATGAAGAAATCCGGTTTTTGAAACATTTTGACATCGTCAATATTGTTCAGTTCTTCACCATTGTCACCATTGACCTATATGTCGAAAAACAAACATTGTTAAAAATATATATTGGTAATAATTAACATAGCCGTAACTATTAGAAATGTAAGTAATCAAGCACACATAATAAATGAGGTAGTGCATCACAATTATGCATGAATAGTGTAACTCATACAATAACGGAACTGTATCCGTGAATAAAGCGTTAAAAATATAATACTAACCTCGTTCAATCCATCTTGATTAAGGGAACCGAGAACTGCATTAATTCCATCTGATGCATCAGACTCCACTCCCGTTATATCAATAAAGGGGTCCTTAGCAGACGTTCCGTCTACCGGACAGGAAACATTTGACGTTCCCGGGATATCAGTTACATTAGCAAAATATGGTTGTTGGGTTGTATGAGTATTGGCTGATGAAAATTTGCTAATAACATGACGAATGAAATTAAGAACCGCGTCCTGCATCTCTGTAATGTTTTGATCAATAAACATCTCAACAGATTCTTGAAGTTTCGTGATTGAAGCGTCTAACTTCTTGAAATTAGACACAGATTTGTTGAGCTTCGTATCAATGGCAGTAAAATGGTCATGCACTTTGAAGTCACGAAATCAGCAACAATACGCGGATCATTCGATGTACGAGATGGCGCCTTAGAAGAAGAATGCGGATGAGCAGATTCAGATACATTAACTCTCTCCTTCTGCTTATCTTTCTTGTCTTTCTTTTCCATCTCCTTCTTCTCCATTTCTTCATTACGCAGCTTATTCAACTCATCCTCTATTGTCCCTCCTGCGAACATAGATTTCTCAAAATTGAAAATTATTTGATATCAACTTCACCATGTTGTTGATCTTCTCATCATCCTCATCGTCTGACCACACCAGATCATCCTCCGTTATTGTCATACCCTCATCATCAAGTATAATACTGAACACTTCAACCTACAAACAACAAAATATCATAAGAATATGATTACCATATCATAACATCTATACCCAAATAAATACCAAAAAACTTTGTATGATTAAACAACAAAAATAATAGAGAATTTTAAGAAATATCGGAAAATATTATGAAGATTCAATATTATCGGTTAACAACAGAAAACATATTGTAGTTGTTCAGAAAAGGTATATCGGTTAAGACACGAAAGATTAGATCGTTAGCATACGAGTTAGCATGAACATCTCATATCTGAAAGTATAACATCTACATGTCTCAGAACCTGTCATATGGAAAACTCCGAGTAAAACAATTTGATAACCGAGATATTGTTTAATAACCGATACTGAAAACTTAATTCACAGATGAATTACGTGGATATACAAAAATAAGAGAGAATGTCGAAAAATTACCTGGAATTCCTCATCCAGAAACCTCGCATGTCCAAGGCTAAGACCAATTTTCTTCTTTTTGGAGGATGATGAATCCTCACACGTTCTGTCACCTTGTCCCTCGTTATCATCTTCGGTATCAGACGATGAGGAAGATTCATTGACTTGCTCTATATCGAGAATTGATGGAACTACTTCAACCATAAGCAGTTGAATAGATTGGACAAAACCTTGAACAACAATTGATGGCTGGGATAAAGCAAGAACATCCCTTTTCTTAACACTAGAAACAACCAAATCAAATGCAGCCCTTTCCCACGGATAACTAAAAAAGAATTTTAAATCTCGAATCAATTCCACATGTTTTTTTTTGTCAATTTTGGGGATGTGAGAAGTAGGGACCAACACCGATGCTGCGAAAGCAAGACAAGCAAATTTTATCCTTTCTTCTTTTTCCGCTACGGTTCTCTTTTTCAGCATCTTTATCGCAAGATAAACGGAGCATGATTGCATGTTGCCGAAGAGAGTAGGCCAGTACGGCTTCTCTTTAATGGGATGCTTCTCCTACCCTTGGAAGTACTTGGAAATTTACCACAAGGAAGGCCGGTTACGATCCCATACTCTCATAACGAGAATCTAATCGGCTTATCCCCCAAACAGAAACCATAGCTCATGTGGTTTTGCAGTTTTAAGTTACCGAGTGACCATGAAATGGCCAAAACTTCCAAAATATGATGGTTTCTCGTTGGAAGCAATAACTTTTCCAAACACAGAATTCATGAAAAACTTCACTTCACCCTCTTCTAAAGCATTCAAAATAGACGAAATCATTTTCGTCTTGTGATATGAGTTCACACGCTCGCCGAATGGTTCTTCTCCTACACCAAACATCCTCTCCGGCAGCGGAGGGATTGAATTCTGTACATGCAAGAACAAATAGATTCATGCATCAAAAAAATCTTAGAGATCTGTAACAGAAAATTTTAGAAATGAAATGTAACTGCTACCATTTCGAAATTCTCCATAGTTTGAAGAGTGTGAGTAAACACTGTTCAAATGAATAGTGTAAGAGATGAAGGAGGAGGGTTTTTATCCTGCAAAAATACGGTTACGGAATTAGGAAAATGCGATATTTAAGGAATCATCACACCGGTTAAGAAAAGGTTGCGAAATCGACGAACTTACCGAGTTATCAGTGAGTCGAACTGTTCACGTGAACAATAATAGTTGTAGAGGAATCTCATATTTACCGAAAAAAGATCGGTAACTGAACAGTACAAGCGAGTAGTCGGAAATCACCGTTTGAAAGAAGAAAAGATAAGATTTTCTGGGTAGATAGAAGGAGTGAAGAAAAATGAAGAAATCCGGTTTTTGAAACATTTTGACATCGTCAATATTGTTCAGTTCTTCACCATTGTCACCATTGACCTATATGTCGAAAAACAAACATTGTTAAAAATATATATTGGTAATAATTAACATAGCCGTAACTATTAGAAATGTAAGTAATCAAGCACACATAAGAAATGAGGTAGTGCATCACAATTATGCATGAATAGTGTAACTCATACAATAACGGAACTGTATCCGTGAATAAAGCGTTAAAAATATAATACTAACCTCGTTCAATCCATCTTGATTAAGGGAACCGAGAACTGCATTAGTTCCATCTGATGCATCAGACTCCACTCCCGTTATATCAATAAAGGGGTCCTTAGCAGACGTTCCATCTACCGGACAGGAAACATTTGACGTTCCCGGGATATCAGTGACATTAGCAAGATATGGTTGTTGGGTTGTATGAGTATTGGCTGATGAAAATTTGCCAATAACATGACGAATGAAATTAAGAACCGCGTCCTGCATCTCTGTAATGTTTTGATCAATAAACATCTCAACAGATTCTTGAAGTTTCGTGATTGAAGTGTCTAACTTCTTGAAATTAGACACAGATTTGTTGAGCTTCGTATCAATGGCAGTAAAATGGTCATGCACTTTTGAAGTCACGAAATCAGCAACAATACGCGGATCATTCGATGTACGAGATGGCGCCTTAGAAGAAGAATGCGGATGAGCAGATTCAGATACATTAACTCTCTCCTTCTGCTTATCTTTCTTGTCTTTCTTTTCCATCTCCTTCTTCTCCATTTCTTCATTACGCAACTTATTCAACTCATCCTCTGTTTTCCCTCCTGAGAACATAGATTTCTCAAAATTGAAAATTATTTGATATCAACTTCACCATGTTGTTGATCTTCTCATCATCCTCATCGTCTGACCACACCAGATCATCCTCCGTTATTGTCATACCCTCATCATCAAGTATAATACTAAACACTTCAACCTACAAACAACAAAATATCATAAGAATATGATTACCATATCATAACATCTATACCCAAATAAATACCAAAAACTTTGTATGATTAAACAACAAAAATAATAGAGAATTTTAAGAAATATCGGAAAATATTATGAAGATTCAATATTATCGGTTAACAACAGAAAACATATTGTAGTTGTTCAGAAAAGGTATATCGGTTAAGACACGAAAGATTAGATCGTTAGCATACGAGTTAGCATGAACATCTCATATCTGAAAGTATAACATCTACATGTCTCAGAACCTGTCATATGGAAAACTCCGAGTAAAACAATTTGATAACCGAGATATTGTTTAATAACCGATACTGAAAACTTAATTCACAGATGAATTACGTGGATATACAAAAATAAGAGAGAATGTCGAAAAATTACCTGGCATTCCTCATCCAGAAACCTCGCATGTCCAAGGCTAAGACCAATTTTCTTCTTTTTGGAGGATGATGAAACCTCACACGTTCTGTCACCTTGTCCCTCGTTATCATCTTCGGTATCAGACGATGAGGAAGATTCATTGACTTGCTCTATATCGAGAATTGATGGAACTACTTCAACCATAAGCAGTTGAATAGATTGGACAAAACCTTGAACAACAATTGATGGCTGGGATAAAGCAAGAACATCCCTTTTCTTAACACTAGAAACAACCAAATCAAATGTAGCCCTTTCCCACGGATAACTAAAAAAGAATTTTAAATCTCGAATCAATTCCACATGTTTTTTTTTTCAATTTTGGGGATGTGAGAAGTAGGGACCAACACCGATGCTGCGAAAGCAAGACAAGCAAATTTTATCCTTTCTTCTTTATCCGCTACGGTTCTCCTTTTCAGCATCTTTATCGCAAGATAAACGGAGCATGATTGCATGTTGCCGAAGAGAGTAGGCCAGTACGGCTTCTCTTTAATGGGATGCTTCTTCTTACCCTTGGAAGTACTTGGAAATTTACCACAAGGAAGGCCGGTTACGATCCCATACTCTCTTAACGAGAATCTAATCGGCTTACCCCCCGAACAGAAACCATAGCTCATGTGGTTTTGCAGTTTTAAGTTACCGAGTGACCATGAAATGGCCAAAACTTCCAGAATATGATGGTTTCTCGTTGGAAGCAATAACTTTTCCAAACACAGAATTCATGAAAAACTTCACGTCACCCTCTTCTAAAGCATTCAAAATAGACGAAATCATTTTCGTCTTGTGATATGAGTTCACACGCTCGCCGAATGATTCTTCTCCTACACCAAACATCCTCTCCGGCAGCGGAGGGATTGAATTCTGTACATGCAAGAACAAATAGATTCATGCATCAAAAAAATCTTAGAGATTTGTAACAGAAAATTTTAGAAATGAAATGTAACTGCTACCATTTCGAAATTCTCCATAGTTTGAAGAGTGTGAGTAAACACTGTTCAAATGAATAGTGTAAGAGATGAAGGAGGAGGGTTTTTATCCTGCAAAAATACGGTTACGGAATTAGGAAAATGCGTTATTTAATGAATCATCACACCGGTTAAGAAAAGGTTGCAAAATCGACGAACTTACCGAGTTATCACTGAGTCGAACTGTTCACGTGAACAATAACAGTTGTAGAGGAATCTCATATTTACCGAAAAAAGATCGGTAACTGAACAGTACAAGCGAGTAGTCGGAAATCACCGTTTGAAAGAAGAAAAGATAAGATTTTCTGGGTAGATAGAAGGAGTGAAGAAAAATGAAGAAATCCGGTTTTCGAAACATTTTGACATCGTCAATATTGTTCAGTTCTTCACCATTGTCACCATGACCTATATGTCGAAAAACAAACATTGTTAAAAATATATATTGGTAATAATTAACATAGCCGTAACTATTAGAAATGTAAGTAATCAAGCACACATAATAAATGAGGTAGTACATCACAATTATGCATGAATAGTGTAACTCATACAATAACGGAACTGTATCCGTGAATAAAGCGTTAAAAATATAATACTAACCTCGTTCAATCCATCTTGATTAAGGGAACCGAGAACTGCATTAATTCCATCTGATGCATCAGACTCCACTCCCGTTATATCAATAAAGGGGTCCTTAGCAGACGTTCCGTCTACCGGACAGGAAACATTTGACGTTCCCGGGATATCAGTTACATTAGCAAGATATGGTTGTTGGGTTGTATGAGTATTGGCTGATGAAAATTTGCCAATAACATGACGAATGAAATTAAAAACCGCGTCCTGCATCTCTGTAATGTTTTGATCAATAAACATCTCAACAGATTCTTGAAGTTTTGTGATTGAAGCGTCTAACTTCTTGAAATTAGACACAGATTTGTTGAGCTTCGTATCAATGGCAGTAAAATGGTCATGCACTTTTGAAGTCACGAAATCAGCAACAATACGCGGATCATTCGATGTACGAGATGGCGCCTTAGAAGAAGAATGCGGATGAGCAGATTCAGATACATTAACTCTCTCCTTCTGCTTATCTTTCTTGTCTTTCTTTTCCATCTCCTTCTTCTCCATTTCTTCATTACGCAACTTATTCAACTCATCCTCTCTTGTCCCTCCTGAGAAAATAGATTTCTCAAATTGAAAATTATTTGATATCAACTTCACCATGTTGTTGATCTTCTCATCATCCTCATCGTCTGACCACACCAGATCATCCTCCGTTATTGTCATACCCTCATCATCAAGTATAATACTAAACACTTCAACCTACAAACAACAAAATATCATAAGAATATGATTACCATATCATAACATCTATACCCAAATAAATACCAAAAAACTTTGTATGATTAAACAACAAAAATAATAGAGAATTTTAAGAAATATCGGAAAATATTATGAAGATTCAATATTATCGGTTAACAACAGAAAACATATTGTAGTTGTTCAGAAAAGGTATATCGGTTAAGACACGAAAGATTAGATCGTTAGCATACGAGTTAGCATGAACATCTCATATCTGAAAGTATAACATCTACATGTCTCAGAACCTGTCATATGGAAAACTCCGAGTAAAACAATTTGATAACCGAGATATTGTTTAATAACCGATACTGAAAACTTAATTCATAGATGAATTACGTGGATATACAAAAATAAGAGAGAATGTCGAAAAATTACCTGGCATTCCTCATCCAGCAACCTCGAATGTCCAAGGCTAAGACCAATTTTCTTCTTTTTGGAGGATGATGAATCCTCACACGTTCTGTCACCTTTTCCCTCGTTATCATCTTCGGTATCAGACGATGAGGAAGATTCATTGACTTGCTCTATATCGAAAATTGATGGAACTACTTCAACCATAAGCAGTTGAATAGATTGGACAAAACCTTGAACAACAATTGATGGCTGGGATAAAGCAAGAACATCCCTTTTCTTAACACTAGAAACAACCAAATCAAATGTAGCCCTTTCCCACGGATAACTAAAAAAGAATTTTAAATCTCGAAGCAATTCCACATGTTTTTTTGTCAATTTTGGGGATGTGAGAAGTAGGGACCAACACCGATGCTGCGAAAGCAAGACAAGCAAATTTTATCCTTTCTTCTTTATCCGCTACGGTTCTCTTTTTCAGCATCTTTATCGCAAGATAAACGGAGCATGATTGCATGTTGCCGAAGAGAGTAGGCCAGTACGGCTTCTCTTTAATGGGATGCTTCTTCTTACCCTTGGAAGTACTTGGAAATTTACCACAAGGAAGGCCGGTTACGATCCCATACTCTCTTAACGAGAATCTAATCGGCTTACCCCCCAAACAGAAACCATAGCTCATGTGGTTTTGCAGTTTTCTGTTACCGAGTGACCATGAAATGGCCAAAACTTCCAGAATATGATGGTTTCTCGTTGGAAGCAATAACTTTTCCAAACACAGAATTCATGAAAAACTTCACTTCACCCTCTTCTAAAGCATTCAAAATAGACGAAATCATTTTCGTCTTGTGATATGAGTTCACACGCGCGCCGAATGGTTCTTCTCCTACACCAAACATCCTCTCCGGCAGCGGAGGGATTGAATTCGGTACATGCAAGAACAAATAGATTCATGCATCAAAAAAATCTTAGAGATTTGTAACAGAAAATTTTAGAAATGAAATGTAACTGCTACCATTTCGAAATTCTCCATAGTTTGAAGAGTGTGAGTAAACACTGTTCAAATGAATAGTGTAAGAGATGAAGGAGGAGGGTTTTTATCCTGCAAAAATACGGTTACGGAATTAGGAAAATGCGATATTTAAGGAATCATCACACCGGTTAAGAAAAGGTTGCGAAATCGACGAACTTACCGAGTTATCAGTGAGTCGAACTGTTCACGTGAACAATAATAGTTGTAGAGGAATCTCAGATTTACCGAAAAAAGATCGGTAACTGAACAGTACAAGCGAGTAGTCGGAAATCACCGTTTGAAAGAAGAAAAGATAAGATTTTCTGGGTAGATAGAAGGAGTGAAGAAAAATGAAGAAATCCGGTTTTCGAAACATTTTGACATCATCAATATTGTTAAGTTCTTCACCATTGTCACCATTGACCTATATGTCGAAAAACAAACATTGTTAAAAATATATATTGGTAATAATTAACATAGCCGTAACTATTAGAAATGTAAGTAATCAAGCACACATAATAAATGAGGTAGTGCATCACAATTATGCATGAATAGTGTAACTCATACAATAACGGAACTGTATCCGTGAATAAAGCGTTAAAAATATAATACTAACCTCGTTCAATCCATCTTAATTAAGGGAACCGAGAACTGCATTAATTCCATCCGATGCATCAGACTCCACTCCCGTTATATCAATAAAGGGGTCCTTAGCATACGTTCCGTCTACCGGACAGGAAACATTTGACGTTCCCGGGATATCAGTTACATTAGCAAGATATGGTTGTTGGGTTGTATGAGTATTGGCGGATGAAAATTTACCAATAACATGACGAATGAAATTAAGAACCGCGTCCTAAATCTCTGTAATGTTTTGATCAATAAACATCTCAACAGATTCTTGAAGTTTCGTGATTGAAGCGTCTAACTTCTTGAAATTAGACACAGATTTGTTGAGCTTCGTATCAATGGCAGTAAAATGGTCATGCACTTTTGAAGTCACGAAATCAGCAACAATACGCGGATCATTCGATGTACGAGATGGCGCCTTAGAAGAAGAATGCGGATGAGCAGATTCAGATACATTAACTCTCTCCTTCCGCTTATCTTTCTTGTCTTTCTTTTCCATCTCCTTCTTCTCCATTTCTTCATTACGCAACTTATTCAACTCATCCTCTGTTGTCCCTCCTGAGAACATAGATTTCTCAAATTGAAAATTATTTGATATCAACTTCACCATGTTGTTGATCTTCTCATCATCCTCATCGTCTAACCACACCAGATCATCCTCCGTTATTGTCATACCCTCATCATCAGGTATAATACTAAACACTTCAACCTACAAACAACAAAATATCATAAGAATATGATTACCATATCATAACATCTATACCCAAATAAATACCAAAAAACTTTGTATGATAAAACAACAAAAATAATAGAGAATTTTAAGAAATATCAGAAAATATTATGAAGATTCAATATTATCGGTTAACAACAGAAAACATATTGTAGTTGTTCAGAAAAGGTATATCGGTTAAGACACGAAAGATTAGATCGTTAGCATACGAGTTAGCATGAACATCTCATATCTGAAAGTATAACATCTACATGTCTCAGAACCTGTCATATGGAAAACTCCGAGTAAAACAATTTGATAACCGAGATATTGTTTAATAACCGATACAGAAAACTTAATTCACAGATGAATTACGTGGATATACAAAAATAAGAGAGAATGTCGAAAAATTACCTGGCATTCCTCATCCAGCAACCTCGCATGTCCAAGGCTAAGACCAATTTTCTTCTTTTTGGAGGATGATGAATCCTCACACGTTCTCTCACCTTATCCCTCGTTATCATCTTCGGTATCAGACGATGAGGAAGATTCATTGACTATATCGAGAATTGATGGAGCTGCTTCAACCATAAGCAGTTGAATAGATTGGACAAAACCTTGAACAACAATTGATGGCTGGGATAAAGCAAGAACATCCCTTTTCTTAACACTAGAAACAACCAAATCAAATGTAGCCCTTTCCCACGGATAACTAAAAAAGAATTTTAAATCTCGAATCAATTCCACATGTTTTTTTTGGTCAATTTTGGGGATGTGAGAAGTAGGGACCAACACCGATGCTGCGAAAGCAAGACAAGCAAATTTTATCCTTTCTTCTTTATCCGCTACGGTTCTCTTTTTCAGCATCTTTATCGCAAGATAAACGGAGCATGATTGCATGTTGCCGAAGAGAGTAGGCCAGTACGACTTCTCTTTAATGGGATGCTTCTTCTTACCCTTGGAAGTACTTGGAAATTTACAACAAGGAAGGCCGGTTACGATCCTATACTCTCTTAACGAGAATCTAATCGGCTTACCCCCAAACAGAAACCATAGCTTATGTGGTTTTGCAGTTTTAAGTTACCGAGTGACCATGAAATGGCCAAAACTTCTAGAATATGATGGTTTCTCGTTGGAAGCAATAACTTTTCCAAACACAGAATTCATGAAAAACTTCACTTCACCCTCTTCTAAAGCATTCAAAATAGACGAAATCATTTTCGTCTTGTGATATGAGTTCACACGCTCGCCGAATGGTTCTTCTCCTACACCAAACATCCTCTCCGGCAGCGGAGGGATTGAATTCTGTACATGCAAGAACAAATAGATTCATGCATCAAAAAAATCTTAGAGATTTGTAACAGAAAATTTTAGAAATGAAATGTAACTGCTACCATTTCGAAATTCTCCATAGTTTGAAGAGTGTGAGTAAACACTGTTCAAATGAATAGTGTAAGAGATGAAGGAGGAGGGTTTTTATCCTGCAAAAATACGGTTACGGAATTAGGAAAATGCGATATTTAAGGAATCATCACACCGGTTAAGAAAAGGTTGCGAAATCGACAAACTTACCGAGTTATCAGTGAGTCGAACTGTTCACGTGAACAATAATAGTTGTAGAGGAATCTCAGATTTACCGAAAAAAGATCGGTAACTGAACAGTACAAGCGAGTAGTCGGAAATCACCGTTTGAAAGAAGAAAGGATAAGATTTTCTGGGTAGATAGAAGGAGTGAAGAAAAATGAAGAAATCCGGTTTTCGAAACATTTTGACATCGTCAATATTGTTCAGTTCTTCACCATTGTCACCATTGACCTATATGTCGAAAAACAAACATTGTTAAAAATATATATTGGTAATAATTAACATAGCCGTAACTATTAGAAATGTAAGTAATCAAGCACACATAATAAATGAGGTAGTGCATCACAATTTTGCATGAATAGTGTAACTCATACAATAACGGAACTGTATCCGTGAATAAAGCGTTAAAAATATAATACTAACCTCGTTCAATCCATCTTGATTAAGGGAACCGAGAACTGCATTAATTCCATCCGATGCATCAGACTCCACTCCCGTTATATCAATAAAGGGGTCCTTAGCAGACGTTCCGTCTACCGGACAGGAAACATTTGACGTTCCCGGGATATCAGTTACATAAGCAAGATATGGTTGTTGGGTTGTATGAGTATTGGCTGATGAAAATTTGCCAATAACATGACGAATGAAATTAAGAACCGCGTCGTGCATCTCTGTAATGTTTTGATCAATAAACATCTCAATAGATTCTTGAAGTTTCGTGATTGAAGCGTCTAACTTCTTGAAATTAGACACAGATTTGTTGAGCTTCGTATCAATGGCAGTAAAATGGTCATGCACTTTTGAAGTCACGAAATCAGCAACAATACGCGGATCATTTGATGTACGAGATGGCGCCTTAGAAGAAGAATGCGGATGAGCAGATTCAGATACATTAACTCTCTCCTTCCGCTTATCTTTCTTGTCTTTCTTTTCCATCTCCTTCTTCTCCATTTCTTCATTACGCAACTTATTCAACTCATCCTCTGTTGTCCCTCCTGAGAACATAGATTTCTCAAATTGAAAATTATTTGATATCAACTTCACCATGTTGTTGATCTTCTCATCATCCTCATCGTCTAACCACACCAGATCATCCTCCGTTATTGTCATACCCTCATCATCAGGTATAATACTAAACACTTCAACCTACAAACAACAAAATATCATAAGAATATGATTACCATATCATAACATCTATACCCAAATAAATACCAAAAAACTTTGTATGATAAAACAACAAAAATAATAGAGAATTTTAAGAAATATCAGAAAATATTATGAAGATTCAATATTATCGGTTAACAACAGAAAACATATTGTAGTTGTTCAGAAAAGGTATATCGGTTAAGACACGAAAGATTAGATCGTTAGCATACGAGTTAGCATGAACATCTCATATCTGAAAGTATAACATCTACATGTCTCAGAACCTGTCATATGGAAAACTCCGAGTAAAACAATTTGATAACCAAGATATTGTTCAATAACCGATACTGAAAACTTAATTCACAGATGAATTATGTGGGTATACAAAAATAAGAGAGAATGTCGAAAAATTACCTGGCATTCCTCATCCAGCAACCTCGCATGTCCAAGGCTAAGACCAATTTTCTTCTTTTTGGAGGATGAGGAATCCTCACACGTTCTGTCACCTTGTCCCTCGTTATCATCTTCGGTATCAGACGATGAGGAAGATTCATTGACTATATCGAGAATTGATGGAGCTGCTTCAACCATAAGCAGTTGAATAGATTGGACAAAACCTTGAACAACAATTGATGGTTGGGATAAAGCAAGAACATCCCTTTTCTTAACACTAGAAACAACCAAATCAAATGTAGCCCTTTCCCACGGATAACTAAAAAATAATTTTAAATCTCGAATCAATTCCACATGTTTTTTTTGTCAATTTTGGGGATGTGAGAAGTAGAGACCAACACCGATGCTGCGAAAGCAAGACAAGAAAATTTTATCCTTTCTTCTTTATCCGCTACGGTTCTCTTTTTCAGCATCTTTATCGCAAGATAAACGGAGCATGATTGCATGTTGCCGAAGAGAGTAGGCCAGTACGGCTTATCTTTAATGGGATGCTTCTTCTTACCCTTGGAAGTACTTGGAAATTTACCACAAGGAAGGCCGGTTACGATCCCATACTCTCTTAACGAGAATCTAGTCGGCTTACCCCCAAACAGAAACCATAGCTCATGTGGTTTTGCAGTTTTAAGTTACCGAGTGACCATGAAATGGCCAAAACTTCCAGAATATGATGGTTTCTCGTTGGAAGCAATAACTTTTCCAAACAAAGAATTCATGAAAAACTTCACTTCACCCTCTTCTAAAGCATTCAAAATAGACGAAATCATTTTTGTCTTGTGATATGAGTTCACACGCTTAATAGGACTAATATCGGTTTTTTTTTTGCGAATCAAAGTTAGGGGTTTAGATTAATAGGACTAATATCGGTTTAATATTATTTGTACAGTGCCCAAATAGTACTTTGGCTAGATTGCAAATTACATGGTTATTTTGGCTCATGTAGTGTAATTAATCATAATGTAAAAGTGGAAAAAAATCCATCTAATAACAAATATATTCAAGTAATTAAAAAATAACCAAAACTAAAAATTAACCTGACTGAAATTATTTAATCATAATATTTTATTATATTTTTATTTTTTTGAATTTAATCAAATAGTTTGTAGTTTACAAATTTTTATTGAATGTTCAATCGTTGTCAATGAGTTTTTAAATAATATTTATTTATAAAATATTCGAAACATAAATATAAATATGAAACTTTAAATTATTACATGTAATAATATAGCTAATTTATTTTTTCAGGTACAAAAGTTATTCAAATATATTAATATATATTTAAATTTTAAATATTTAATTTTATAATACTAATACCTATTTTAACCTTTCTATATATTTGGTATTTATTGTTTAAATTAATTATTTATAATATTAATTGAAGTAATATATTCTTAATTAATTATTATTTTTTGAAATGTATTTGTTAAATAATAATGTAAAGATGAAAATAAGAATATTTCCATCATAAAATTTGTGATAATTTCGACTTGTGAAAGAATATACAATTTTCTTTTATGTGCTAATCACTAATATAGAAATTAATATCCAATTAAATTAAAATTAAAATACAGTAATATTTTAAAATACCATTTTAAAAAAATTTTGTTTTAAATTTAACATACTAAAATTAAAATTATAAAAATAACACAAATATTTAGCACCCTAAAACTAAAATTGTAAAAATAATACAAATAATTATGTAAAAATATTTATTTACTCTCACTAAATTATATATACAGTTAAAACATTATATTTGAATTCATTTTTTCCAATTTAAGATTTAATTATTTTATATTAAAATAAAAAATTTAATAGTTTTTAATCTTTAAAAGATCTAAAATAATAATACTATTTTTAAAAGAAAAAGTGCTATTTTAAAAAATTGTCTGAATAAATATTTTTAAATATTATAGTTTGAAATTTTTTTTCAAAATAGATGGTTAGTTTTCTCAATAAAACTAACAAAAATACATGAATTTTTTGTAAGCCAATCACGATCTTAAAAAATAATACCAAATTAAATAAAAATAAATACTCTTTAAAGAAATCTTGAAGAATGTCACATTTGATACTTTATTTTAAAAAAATATCATTAGCTAAAATGTTTTCTACATATACAACTTTATAATAAAAAAGATTATCAAATTACCTTTAACGACTACACTACATTTGAACACACTAATCTATTCGCTGTCTCAAAACCAATACATCATCGATATAATGACTTTTGCTGGTGAAATCCAAATCCTATTGCCAAGAAAGAGTCTCTTATTCTTTGCCCTGCTCCTGTTACATTGTCCTGCCAAGGTTTGGAGGTACGAACCACACTATTTTATCTACGATTTTTCTATCTAAATTTCGAATCTCTCTATTATACCACATAAACTAACAACGTACAACATAATTTTACTTGAATTATTGACATGTATCCACAATTTCATAAATCTTAACTTAGTGAATCATGATAAATTTTTAACTAATTGATTTTACCACATAACCCAAAAATTGATCTATTTAATAAATCGAATCCGCGAAAAACAACACGTCTTCCATATCGAAATCTCTATTTCTATTCGGTTTATTAATTCGGTCGGTTTTTGAATTATGTAATAAACGCAATTAGCTTCAATTAATCATGTTTTCTCCAAAAAAAAATAATTTTTCAAAACTGTGAAAACATATCAATAGTTTATATAAAATTAAAATATATATTAATAATTTGTATGGTGTACTAGAAAAATCTGAAAGAGTAATACCCTAAAATAGTACCTTTTAAAGTTTTTCTTCCAAATCTAGTATCATAAAATTAAATTTCCAAACTTAGTACAAATACTTATGTAAAAATACTTATTTATTCTAAATAAATTATACATAAACTTAAAGTATTGTATTTGAATTCATTATTTCCAATTTAGAATTTATTTTTTTTCTATTAAAATATAGTTTAATGCATTTTAATCTTAAATTTTGTGCTATTATTGGAAATTTAAACTAATGATGCTATTTTTGGAACAAAAACTTAAAAATGTACTATTTTAGATATTTGTCCAATCTGAAATTCAAATAAAAAACCGTAAACAACCAGTCGTGACGTCCTTTGGGTAATATCCAGGAAATACATTTATCTCTATGGTGTTCCAAATGGAGATCTAAACTTCAGAGACATCAACCTAACTTTGAACAACATCATCAAAGACTAGATTAGGACATGAGTCCACTAAACCTTTCTTGTTTTAATGAGTACACCTTCTCCCAAACCTATTAAAAGCAGAAAAAATCTTCATTTTATCACTGAATTACCAACTAATTAAATTTTATCAAGTTTTAGTCCAAACGAAACCGACTCAAGTAAAATAGTTTTTATGTCTAAATTTGTTTTACATAAATCATATTCGTTTACTCACCATAACTACTTACACTTAATTTATATTTAATCTAATCGCAACGATTTGTATTATAATTTTTTTATCACTAATTAAAACAACGATACAAATAAAAATTTGTGATCAACTATAATCGTAACTGATAGCCTTGATAGCTAATTTCGGTCTCTACTCAAACCTGGAGATTTCTCTCAAACATAAATGATTCAATTTGGGTAGTAATGACTACCTCTTTTTGGTTTTTTCATTAACTTAAATAGTAGTAGGATTACATATGAAATATTCAACTGCTAAAATAGAGGAAATGGAAAAGTGGACTTCATGTTCTACATAATAGGAATCACTAGCCATTATTTACAAACGAAAATTAATTAATAAAACAATAATTTTAATCAAGGAACTTGGTGTTTGGTCTCTTAATTCTTGATGATTTTCTTGTTGCCAAGTTGGTATCGATCTTTCGTTTATCAATACTATCCCCGTCTAAATAAATCTTTTCTGCAAAGTTTATATCTGAAAAAATTTGTTGGAGTTGATCGGTGCGTTCCCACGTTGCTTCGTCGATGGATAACCCACACCACTTCACTAAAGCTTCTTGGTATTGGTCTTGACCGTGTGTAATGATCCGGGTGGTGATTATGTTCTCCGGTTGAAGTTTGAGTTCACCGTTTGACCTGAGCGGCGGTAATGTGCCCATGCTTGGTGTACTTGTACCCGTCCATGTTTTGAGATTCGACACGTGAAAGACTAGGTGTATTCATGTGCCTTCTGGGAGTTTAAGCCGATATGCTATTGGACCCAAAACCGCTTTAACCTGAAAAGGACCATAGTAACGATTTGAAAGTTTTTGCAAAGATCGTTTGAACACTGATCGTTGGCGATATGACTGTAGTCGAAGGTAGACCCAATCGCCAATGGCAAACGAGACATCACGACGTTTCTTGTCTGCTATTTGTTTCATCCGGTTGTTTGCTTGTTCCAAGTGAGCTTTCAGTTCGCGTAGAAGTTCGTCCTGGTTTTGAAGTTGTTCATCGAATTCGTCAATGATAGAAGATCCTACTTCATAAGCAGGTTACGGAGGTGGAGATCTCCCGTAAAGAGCCTAAAATGGAGTCATACCCGTAGAATTGTGGAAGGTGGTATTATACCAGTATTCAGCCCATGGTATAATGGAAACCACTGTTTTGGTCGATTATGAACGAAACATCTGAGGAATTGTTCAATGCAACGGTTCACCACTTCTGTTTGTCCATCGATTTGCGGGTGGTATGCGGAAGACATACGTAATTGAGTGCCCGACATCTTCCAATACTCACGCCAAAAAGTGCTTATAAAAATTGGATCGCGATCGCTAAGGATTGAGTGGGGAGGGCCGTGGAGTTTGACGATATTTTCCACAAACTTGGTGGCGATACAACGTGCAGTATATGGGTGAGTAAGCGGAACGAGATGTGCTGACTTACTATGTCGATCTACCACCACCATGATCGAAGTATGACCGTCGGATCGAGGAAGTCCATCTATGAAGTCCATTGAAACATCTTCCCATATTTGTTGTGGAATCGGTAGAGGTTAAAGTAATCCGGCTGGAGCTACGTTCTCTGATTTGGCTTTTTTGACAAACATCACAAACTGTCACATATTCCCGTATGGTCCGATGCATCGATGGCCAATAGAACTGTTGTGCTAGCCATTCGAATCTGCGTAACGTTCCGGAATGACCTCCCAATGGTGAATCATGATACTCGTGCAATAAGGTAGCAATTAATGGAGATCCCGGTGGAATAAAAACTCGGTTGTTGTAGCAAATTAGTCCATTGCGTCGTGAGTAAGGTTTACCGGGAGACATGTCAGCATGAGCTCCAATTTTGAGCAAATATGTATCGAATTTTGCTGCTTCGCGTAATTCTTCCCATAAACCCGATTGTTGGATGAAGATTGCATTCAAGACTGGATTTTTTGGTCGCCGGGAGAGTGCATCAGTTGCTGTATTAGTGGAACCTGGTTTGTATGTTATCTCATAATCATAACCAACAAGTTTACCCATCCATTTTTGTTGCTCCGGTGTAAGTATGCGCTGCTCAAGGATGAATCGAAGGCTCTTTTGATCAGTTTGGATTATAAAACGATGCCCTAAGATGTATGGCCTCCATGTCTTGATGGCTATGACAATTGCAAGCATTTCTCGGGTGTGTGTAGACCAATTTTGTTTCGCTACTCCTAGTGATCGGCTCATGAATGCGATAGGTTTACCATTTTGTGTTAAGACTGCCCCAATCCCATCACCTCATGCATCGGTTTGAATGATAAAAGGTGAATTGAAGTCCGGTAGTGCGAGAATCGGGGTGGATGTCATTGCCGATTTTAATTGGTTGAAAGCGACTTCAGCGATTTCACTCCATGTAAATTGGCCTTTCTTCAATAGGTTTGTTTATGGTTTGGCCATAATTCCGTAATCCTTAACAAATTTACGGTAATAACCGGTAAGACCAAGAAAACCTCGTAGTTCTGTGATTGTGGTTGGTGTTGCCATGCTACCATTGCTTGTATTTTTGTTTGATCCACCTTAACACCCTCGCCTGAGATTATATGTACTAAGTAGTCAATCTCCTGTTTACCAAACTCACACTTCTTTAGTTTAACGAACAATTTTTGATGTTGTAAGATTTGTAACACGCAGCAAACATGTTGTAGATGATTTTCCCAACTCCGGCTGTAAACCAAAATATCATCAAAGAAAACAATCACGAATTTGCGCAATTGGGCACAGAATACCGAGTTCATCAAGGATAGTGGAAGGTGCATTGCATAGACCAAAGGGCATCACGAGATATTCGTAATGACCATTGTGTGTACGAAATTTCATTTTGTGAATGTTTGGTGAATAAACGCGGACTTGATGGTAACCGGCGGTAAGATCCAATTTGTTAAATATGGATGCCCCGTGTAGTTCATCTAGCATATCGTCGACTGTTAGTATTGGAAAATGGTCCTTGACTGTTGCGGTGTTTAATGCTCTATAGTCGGTGCAAAATTTCCATGAACCATCTTTCTTTTTAACCAACAAGACGGGAGATAAAAAAAGGGCTCAAAAACTTGGTCGAATCAAGCCGGCGGAGAGCATGTCTTGTACTTGATTTTCTATTTCGTCTTTTTGAAAATGGGCGTACCGGTATTGATGAGGGCATCAGATCGTCTGGCCGGCTGAAGACCAGAATGGCCGACCAGAATGCTTGCCCGAGACAGCCGGATCATTTGGTGCGTCTGCCGGCCCAAGCGGTACCGCCGGCCTTACGACCAGCCGGGTCGGACCTATCAACATTTTTAGCGGAGAGGCCCAAACCTCCGGCCCAACTGGCGGCGACATGGATGACACCACCGGCCCAATTGGTGATGCCGCCGGCTCCGGAATCAACCTGGTCGGCTCCGATGATAACTCGGCCAACTCCTCGCACAGTCTAGCCGATCCAGCCAATTGCACCACCATTTCCACATCAACACAAGGGGAGTCGGGTCAGCTAAGCTACCAGCTTCAATGCATGAACCTGGATAAAGTCTCTACACCAGTGGCGCCATGAAGAGCAATGATAAGGAGCAGAATAAGGGCACTCTTCCACAAGTTCAGTTTGTGGGTAGACAAACTCCTACAAGATGATCGACAAGGAGCATTGCGCCAAGAGTACAAGGAAGAGTCCAAAGGCTTCTCAACATTACAAAGGACTCCAGAAACGTGGGCTTTAGTGGCAAAAGAGGTCAGGGCTTAACGATTCATAACCCTACTCCAAGTCGAAGACTATGAGCTAAGCGCGTGCATACCACAAAGTCGGCCACCTTCCATTTCTTGGCCGATAGGTAAGAATGGTAAGTTTTCAATTATACACTTGCATTTTCTGTTTTGCAGGGTAGGAATTAGAAGTTTTACATTTTTGAGTTAAGAACAATTTAGATATAAGTCCTTTTTTGGTTATTGCCTTTTTGTAATTTTTGCTTACGCACTTTTGTAAGTTTTCTATTTTTCTTTCTTTGAGTCGACCCTAAAAGGTCAAGTTGTCGAGCATATTAATAAGACTCTTTCAGCGTTGTAGTTCGACAACTTTTTGATATTAATAAAGATAAAACTTTCTTCCTACGAGTTTTCTCTAAAAACTTGTGCGCTTAGAACCCTAGTAAAGACCAGTCCTCCTAGCTTCTAAGTTGTGATTTATCACGAGGTTCATCACCCTTCGTATGGTTCACTTCACCTCTCCATCCAATACCCACAAGAAAATCCCTATCCAGAAGCCTAAGGTCGAGTTTCTCACCTAATCTTCTCCAAACAGCCCACACGTGTTACGGCCTTGATTTAAGGCTTGTATCAGGTATGGGCATACATTCATCGGGTCTGAGCCTTCCTTGAGAACAATGTGGTGCTTGATGTCGCGTGGTGGAGGTAACTCGTTTGGCGTCCGAAACACACTAGTGAATTCGCGTAAGAGCTCCTGCATATCGAGTGGCACTGAAATCTCCTTGTCGTTTTCCTCCTCTATTCGTAAAGCAAATAGATTTTTCCCGGATCGAGCCTCATGTACAACTTCTTCCACTTTGGCTCTTTTGATTTGTTTTGTGTGAAGTCCGTGCACCATCTTCTGGTCGCCCTCCCACACAAAAGCGATTGATTGTGCCTTCCAGTCGCAAATTTTTGGGCCCAATGTCTCCAACCATTGGATTCCTAAAACAACATCCAATCCGGTTATTGGTAACGCAAAAAAAATCAACAGAGAAAGACACGCCACCCAGCTCCATTGTTACTTTCCGGTAGGATCCTTTACATGTGAGCGGGTGACCATCCGCCACACGTACGTTGAAAGATCGGGTAGGAGATAACTTCAAGTTTAAACGATTTGCCGCCTTATCACTGATGAAATTATGAGTCGATCCGATGTCGATCAATGCCACAACTAGCATTTGGTTAATTTTGATTTGAACCCAAAGTGTTTTTGTTGTATCCCATCCGGCTAGAGCATGGAGTGTAATCTTTGGTTCGTCGATCTCCGCTCATGTTTCTTCTATAGGAATGTCTTGTTCCTCTACGCTTTCTTCTCCTTCAATGAGAAGCAATTGAGGCTTACGACATTTATGACCCGGTGTATAACGTTCATCACAGCTGAAACAAAGTCCAAGACTTCTCTTTTTTCGTAGTTCCTCCCAATTTAGTCGTTTTGGAGTTGTTGTTCGTATCTCTCGTGTTGGAGTGGTGCAAATTGTTTGATAATCATTGTTGATCGTCTTTGGGGTGGATGAGATATTGGAGATGCGGGTTATGTAGCTTCTTGGTTGTGTCATTCTTCGTTGTTTTTGTAGTTGATCAATCACACATCTTAGCTAGATTTATCACTTCCTTCAAGGTTTGTGGTCTGAACATGCGGATACTATCCGAAATTGCATCATTGAGTCCTCCCATAAACGTGCCCACTAAAACTTTTTGTGACCATCCATACACCTTGTTTTGCAATCTCTCATACTCACGTTGATAATTACGAAAAGACCCAGTTTGTTGAATTTTTGATAAGGCCTCATCAAAATTTTCACCATCTGCGGGTCCTAAACGAGACCATAATTCTTCTTCAAATACTTCCCAAGTAATGATTATCTCATCTACTGTTAAACTTTTTTCTCTCGCTTGCCACCACTCATTAGATTCTTCTTCAAGATAGTAAGATGCAAAACTTACACGATAATTTTGTGGCATGACGTGATAAGCAAAGTATTGTTTATCCTTACTAATCCATGAAGTTGGATCTCTTGTTTGAAATCTTGGGACTTCAAGTTTGATACTTCTATGTCCCATTTGTGGCGCGGCAAATGGATTGGTATTGTCTCCTCTATGAACTGACGCATACGGATGATGTTCCTCACTCCGACGATGTCCTCTCGATATGCTAGAGCCTCATTCGCGATTGCTAGTAACCGTTTCAACTAATCTGACGAAAGTTTCTTCCATACTTTGGAATTTATCGCCAATTCCAACGTTCAATTTCAGAAGCTTGTCTTAAACCATGCCGAGACTCGCTTTCAGATCTGCGAATCGTTTCTTGCTATTAGCCATTGACTCATCTAATCTGGATGGAGTCAAGACCCATTTTCTTTAAGAATTTTTAGTTTTTCTGACGAATGATGTCGATTAAAAAAAAAGAAAAAAAGAAGTGATATAGTAAATAAAAAGAAACAGAAAGAAGTGAAGATGGTGGATACCAAAATGATAGTTTTGATAGTTAATTTTGGTTTCTCCTCAAATCTGAGATTTCTCTCAAACATAAACGATTCAGTTTGGATAATAATGACTACCTCTTTTTTGTTTTTTCATTAACTTAAATAGTAAACGATTCAGTTTAGATAATAATGACTACCTCTTCTTGACTTTTTCATTAACTTAAATAATAGTACGATTAGATATGAAATATTCAACTATTAAAACAGAGGAAATAGAAAAGTGGACTTTATGTTTATACATAATAAGAATCGGTAACCATTATTTACAAACGAAAATTAATTGATAAAATAATAATTTTAATCAAAGAATTTGATATATGGTCTCTTAATTTTTGATAATTTTTTTGTTGCCACGTTGATATCGATCTTTCGCATATCAGTAACCACCGACAAACAAAACAAATAATATACATCATAATCGCAATATTAATTACGACCACAACTACCGCCGACATACAAACGAAACAACAATACAACAACGAACGAAAATCTGATATTTAGATATAAGATATTACAAAGATTAGTTACTAATGACGGATTTAAAGTAGTAGGAAAAACTAATTCCAAAGGCACTCAAGAACTCAGCTTATTACAGTATTAGTAATACATTACTATGAGCTTTTATTTGACTGATAATGCCTCTTAGTTACTTAAGCAGTAACTCCCAACAGTTTCTTCAGGTTCTTCTGCAATTACCGATTAACAATTAGAGAACTGTTCTGGTCTCTAAATCGAACTGAAGAATTGATAATATGTGAGACATTACCTCAATGCTGAGAGGAGAAGTAGTTGGAGCGTAACGGTCAACAACATTTCCATCTTTGTCAACCAAGAACTTGGAGAAGTTCCACTTAATTCCGTCTCCAAAAAGCCCGCCTTTGCTCGATTTCAGAAACTTGTAGATTGGAGCAGCCTTTTCACCATTAACATCAACCTGCATTGCATAGTAAAAAACTAGAAATGAAGACCAAGAAGAGAACCAACAATCGAGAGACAAACAACTTTCTGACTTACAATGATTCACTAAACATAAAAGACCATACGAACTTGCATAGTTCTCACTATAATGTCTGAATGATTTTGAGGTAGTAGCCAATTGAAAAGTATTATCTCAACTAGTGTGTTTACTCACGCAATGTGATCGAAACTAATAACTTCATTATTCAAACGCGACTCTTTGTTTCAAACAGAAACCAGGAACTAATAGGCCAAGCTGGTAAAACAACACTGAATTTGGAAGACTAGTTAACTTCTTGAACTAGAAGACCAATGAATCATATGCCAAGAACAAGAAAAGTTACCTTGTCGAATATCGGGTACTCAGCTTTGAAACGAGTACAAGCAAACTGAAGAATCTCTTCATTTGAACCAGGTTCTTGATTTCCAAACTGGTTACACGGGAACGCAAGGATCTCAAACCCTAAATTAACAAACACAATTGTCATATATATGGTTCATTTCTACAGAGAGCTTGAATAAACAAACAAAAACCTGGTGAACAAATTATACCATGATCTTTGTACTTCTGATACAGCTGCGCAAGTTCAGTATAGTTCGAATTGGTCAAGCCACTGCACGAAAACAGAAACAGAAAAAAACGATTTAAATACCAAAGTAGTCACTAACTAATGAGCTCAGAAGACTACAAATTCAGCAAATACGTGAGAAAAAAAACTGATAATTGGAAGTTACCACTGAGAAGCAACGTTCACGATCAAGAGAACCTTCCCCTTGTAAATGCTTAGATCAACATCATTTCCCTTCGCATCCTGAAAGTCACAAAATGAAAAACAGTTTTCATTTTTGGTCAAATCGTTCAACATCGGATTTAGGTCCCAATCTCAAACAGAATTTCTGAAATAATAAAAGAATTTCGAAACTCTGAATAAAGAAACGAATTCAGTGAATCAGATTAACATTTACGGTCTTGAAAGAATCAAACAAGTAGCGAATAGATTGAGAAACAAGAAACTCGAACCTTGACGGTGAAATCATAGACAGATTTGGGCTCGGAAGTAGCAGCCATCGAATGTTTCAACCTAGATATTGTAGCTCCCGTTATCGATGATGGAAGAGAACGAATCCGATGAGAATTGAAAAAAGGTTTAGAAGAGTTAAATTTCGATGAAAAGAGAGAAATCGATGATGAAACTCGAACGAGATGATATGTTCTTATATAGACAAGTCGAAAAGAGGAACTTAACATTTCCTCAGAGATTTCTTATGTTCACAGAAATCTTTTCGATTACTATTTAGAGTCCAAATCACAATTTTGTTATTCCATTCCGTGTTCAGTGGTTGGAGAATGGGACAGACACGTGGATGATTTAGAAGATGCCACGTTGGAGAAACGTAGGATTGCTGGGTGTACGTTTATTGTGCGGCGTAATGTGAACGCTAACGATGCTTTGGACCGTAAAGTCCTTCTAGATTATTATTGTTCACATTGGGCCTATACTACTAAACGTCCATAATTTTTTTTTTGGAAAATTTTGAGAAATGCCATTTTTATATCTCTTTTTTTTTTCGTTGTGTTTTTTCGTCCATCTTTATTTATATATATATATATATATATGAGTCAATTATACGGTTCGGCATTCCGGTATCCATTCAGATTTGATTCAGATTTTTTGGGTTTTCAAATTTTTGGGGATCAAAAGTAAAACTCACTTGGGTATTTATAAATTTTGGATCAGCTTTTTTTTCCGGATTTCTCCAGGTTTAGATTGGATTTGGGTTTGGTTTGGATTTTAAATTCGGATTCGGGTTGGTCAGATTTTGAATACGGATTCAGATTGGTTCGGATTTTGTATTCAAAATAGGTATATCAATATAGGTTCGGGTTAGTTCATATTTTTATTTGAAATGGGCATACGTTATTCAAAATAACCAAAACCACATGATAATTCAAATATATAACAAAAAAAATTAAATATAAAAAGTAAAAATCAAATTGTCTACCTACTAATTCTTGTGTGTACTAATTCTTGTCATGTGTACTAATTCTTGTCATGTATTTTATGTTCTAACCATAATATTTTTATCTCAGATTTATATAAATATATATTATTGGATAAATACGAAATTCCAATTAATATATTTTATTTCAATTCTTAAAATTAGGAGATAAACTTTAAAAATACTTTTATTTGAAAACATTAGAAAATTATTATTTTTACGATAATATTTAAAAGAATCAAATGAAAAATCATTAATTTAGATTTGCTAAATAAACAAATAACAAAATTTAAAATTAGAACTAATCAATTAACAAAATGTAAAATATTCAATTTATCTATATATTTAAATCAAATTCGGTTCTGATTCGGGTTTTGGGTATATCCAAACTCAAATCCAAACCCAAAGTACTATTTCGTATATACCCAAACCCGAATCCAAAATACTAAACAAACAAAACTCATACATATATTTTCAAATACTCATAGCTACTTGGATTCAAATATTTCGGATCGGATTCAAGTTCGGATTTTGAGTTTGGTTAATGTGATCGGTCCAAGTCAATTAGTTCAATATGAAAGCAAAGAAAATTAGACAAATAATTATAATATTCAAAAAATAAAATCAGTGTTTCGATTGGGTTGGGAGATTACAATTAAAACCTTAACAAATGTTATTTCATTTATTTGTCATTGTAGGGAAAGAATCTATAAGTTTTTTTATACTATCCAAGGAGACTTGTAAGACTGATCTGATCATCACCCACCGTATGGGATGATCATCCAACGTATAGAAGTTATATCTTATATGATATGATCGGGGACGGATGTAAAAATTTATTTAATATAAGATACATATTGCAATAAATATTTAAACACAATTTTATAATTTAAAAATATATATATATATATAGAACATATACCATACTCTTGTTTACATAAATAAATTTATTAAGTTATTAGTGTATTATTTTAGTTAATTTATTTGTATTTGAAAAAAAGAAAAGCATTCAAGTGGATTAATAAAAATTTGAATTTAAATATCTAATTTTATAATATTTATAACTATTTTAATTTTTTATATTTATTATTTTTAATTATTTATTTGAACGATATTTGAAATAATATTTATAAATTATTTTTTAAAATGTATTTTTTATATAATAGTATGATAGTGTAAACAACAATTGACATTCTAATCTTCGTTGGTATTATTGAGAAAAAATCAAGTAAGAAAGGACATGACATTTATTGTCAAACTATCACATTATTTTAAAATAAATATTATATAAAATATAATTTATTAGTTATTTATGAAAACTGTTATTAGATAAATATTTAACAATATACTATAAATAGATCGCTAATATTTCGATATAAAAACTATTTTGATATAAAATACAAACATAATATAAAAAAATATTATCCATTTTGAAAAATTAGTCACACAACATATAAAATAAAAGTTTAGTTTAATTGACTATTTATCACATCTATAATTTTTAACCTATTTAATAATATTGGTTATCCAAGATAGAGACAATTGAAATCTATTTGTATAATTTGATTTTATTGTTTATTTCATTTGTTTATAATCAATATTAAAAATTTTAGAAAAGTTTTTGAAAATGAGAAATAAATTATGTATATACTTAATTTATATTTATTAAATAAATAATTAATTATAATGTATGAATATTTTTCGGATCTAAATCTAGTTATCTTATTATTTTCTCAAAAATTATTTTAAAAAACCTATTATTGAATGAAAATTTTGCCGTTTCAAACTTTTAGGCTCTAAGTCTGCAAAACATTTTAAGGTTTAGCTCAAACATTACGTTACATAAATCAGAATGAAGTTGATTAGCTTATAGTATTACATACACATTGCAGTCAAAACTTATTAAATCCTCAATTGTTTTATAAGATCGACAATCTATTTTTTCAATAAAATTATCGTATAATATCATATATCTCTCAAACTAAAATATATATGTAAATTTCTGTAAAATGAAAGTTAAAAACATATATCTCTCCGAATGTATAATTCAAAACTTATTTTTTCCATAAATTTCGACATACTCTGGACACATATAACCGCTCCAGAACAATAAACAAAAATAGAAAAGGTTCATTAGAGAAGTGTTTTTAGTTTTAGGTAATAAGTACATTAATATATACTAACAATTAGGTTCAAACCAGTCTTCCTCCATTTTAGCTTATGTTTGATGACTTTTGAAATTCCTAGCCATTCAAAAATCTGCTATCGTACAGTTGTAGTATCATC